>JAKSZP010018856.1:0-72572 GCA_022478985.1 Massospora cicadina | reverse complement strand
ATGGATTGGTCCATTTGAAGTCATTGAGAAAACTGGGGTTGACACATATACTATTAAGGACCCAGTAGCGGTCAAATAATCAACCAAGTGCATGCAAAATTCCTCCGAGCATATAAGCAATAGGAGCCTCATCATCCAGTCAAGGAGGGGGTAATGTCGCGATTCCAATATGACTGGACGATAAGCCCTAAGTCAATATGGTGAAATGAATGGGATCTGCTGGAATTGAACTCATAACAGTAATGTAAGCGCTTTGAACTAAGGTGATATTGGGATCATTTAAAATTGGTTGAATAGGGCGATAAGGTGATGTTGACATTTGACAAAAGGGTTTTGGTTCACCTAAAATCAAGGCGATAAATAATTAACGAATAATAAGCCAAACCAATGAAAAGATGGCGACATGAATAGACTAAGCGGAAGAGTTGGTACTAATAGAGGCCGCTGAGATATCAGTGAAACAAGGTGACTGGAGAAGTAGTCTTGAGTTATGTAAAGAAAGGACGAAAGAGAAGAAGGAGCGGACAAGGAAGGATCCGCTAAATGATATATCTAATAAAGAAGTGATTGGGAATTGCTCCCATGTTTATTATAAAATTAAGTGGTTACAAGTGTATCAAGGAACTGTTGATCATTATATCAACCGATTAATTGTTCAATGGGGGAAACCCTTTGTAAAAAGCCCTTTAGCATGTACATACTGAATCACCGAGATTCAACACCTGGTATTGCTAGGGGAAAATTCCCTAAGGCGAAGTGATTCAGAAATTGGTTTGCTGGAGTTTTAGAGAAACTACAATTGGGGGATTTTGGGATATTCTCCTGGTTATATCTGTCAGGGATCAATCTGGATGAATACTTAATACTTCATTGGGTGGAGTTGCTGGCAAAATAGGGGCATCTGATAGTGATTAACTATCAGGTGTAATTGGGATCAGTTGGGTTTCATCACTGATTGATTGTAAATGAATAGTAAGTTGCAAGGTGAGTGATGCCACCTGCAACTAGCAAATTGATTAGCTTGTGAATGACCTGCCCTAATGGGTAATAAGCTCCATTACCTAAGCAGGTCGCTTGCCAATTATGGTTGGTTTGTTGGATTGAGAGAATAACATTAGGGAAACGTTTTCTGACTCTTTCTGTTTGAGGTCTTGAGGATGTCCAATGACGGAATCCTAGCCAAAATGGGGAAGACCATTGCTGCAAAGATGAGGATGGGTGATTCAACAGCAACGGCTGACATTTCATTGAAGAGGTGTCAACCAAGGGTTAGACAGCCAAATCCCCCACTATATAATTTCCTAGGATTTACTATAATAAAAACCATTATTATAATCCACCAAAACATTATCTACAATAATATTATCAATTTGATGTATAGTTAGACTATCATCTTCTATTGTGTCATTCTATCTCAAGGATATTATTGCAGAAGGCAATTATTGGAATACTCTCAGAGAGAAGAGTAAAGATACAAGTGGGGTTCTAGAGACAAAAGAATTACAATCAGGATAGAATCCAACTGTGTGTTGGGCTGAGAGAGACTGTCACCGGGGTATCTTAACAAAGGATTGGTGGACAAGAGTATAGGGAATGAGTCCCTACAAGTACAACTTCCATAGTATTTGATATGAAATACTGGCCAAGCGTTGGGCTGAAATATAGTTCAATCTCAACTACAGATAATAGTCTCCATACTATTATTAATTCATAATACATTCTATACAACGCACTGAAGTGCACGAAGAAAGTAAACCTGTGCAGTAAAAAGGTTACTAGTTGCTGGCTGATAATCACCCTAGAGTAAATTTTTACAAGTGGTATGGATCTTTGGGACCCCGCAGAATGCCCATTAGCTCATTCAACTTTGGTAAAATATGCGAGGTGAAGTTGGTTTCATTATCAGTAAGAATGAACTGAGGACAGCCATGTCGCTGTATAATACGTTCCATTATGAACTTAGCCACTGTGACTGCCCACAATTCTCTTATTGCCCTTGCTTCAGCCCACCTGGTCAAGTGGTCGATTGCCACCAGAATGTACTTGTAACAATTAGCTCCCATTAGCAGAGGTCCAACATCATCCAGGGAAACCATATGCCAAGTAAAATGGGGTTTCACTAACTAGTATGAAGTCTTCTGGAAGAACAGATTTTCCACTTGGCACTGGTGACAGCAGGAGATGATTTCAAGCATGTCAAATTTCATGCTATCCCAATTGTCACAAATCTAAATTGTTTGGACAACAAGCCATAATTACAACCAACAGATAATTGAGGAATTCTGCCAAAGATTTAATGGGCAGAATCTGACGAGGATGTTACAAAGCTAAAAATATTTAAGTGCCTTAGGATGAGGCGATATTGGGATATAATGGGTTGTTATTGGATCACCTCCAGAATAAGGCAATAAGATGATGTTGACATTTGTTGAGTATAATTTAGATTGCTTCAAATTAAGGTGGTAAAGAGTTGAAGAACAACAAGCCAAAACCAATGAATATACTGTGTAACAAATAAACTAAGCAAAAGGGTCAGTACCAACCAAGGTCACTGATATTAGCGAGATGGAAATATTTAGAGGAGGAGGATTTTTGAGTTAGTTTATGAGTGAGTGAGCGAGTGGATGAGAAGAGATCTGTGGAAATTAGTAGATTACAATAAAAGTTTTGCTGTTGGGGAAATTGCTTACTCTTTTTATGATTGTTATTTAAATGCGTTCCAAGGAACTGACAATCTTCATATCATCCGTTCTAATTGCTCAGTGGGTGTAATCCTGCACAAAAAACCTTTGGCAGATATATAGGGGATCGCTGAATTGACAAAAGTGGTGTTCACTACAGGGGGCTCATTGATCAATTACAATATGATAAAAATCAGTCGCCAGCTATGTCACATCCAGGTTTTGATAAGGATCTGCACGATATGCTGGCCCTGTTGCATATGTGAAGCTTTCCTTAAATTGGACTCTGTGCTTGAAAGACAAGATGAGCTGCTCCAGGAGGGTTGCAATGTAAGCTGCTTCCATTTGATCTTGAAGGAAATATCATGGTTTTTTGATACAATTGAGTTTGTGATGGGAGAAACCTTGAACTGGCAGAGAGTGAAACTGTTGATCTCCACCTTTAATGTTTGGATTTCCGATCAAGTCATCTGTTACCTTTCAGGAGTTCAATACATAACAAGATTTCAAGGAGATGGTGCTAAAGTTGTTTTTCAAAACTGCAAAGATGTCATAGTAGAAGAACAAGTTCTTGACCATCGGAATTCAGCAGAATGAAACCCAAAATGCATTTGCTGAGCAATTTACAGTGAAAGCTCATGTGTGATTGGGGCAGGAATTTTATCCAAAGTTGACATGTGCATTGCTTCGCCCTCTGCGGTGAAGCCATACCCCGAGCTTTACAATGTCATGGCCCCATTGTTGGAGGACGACGTACCCCTTTTTATACTTGTTCAGTTTGTGCGCCGCCTAGCTGTAACTTTTCCTCCACCCAATATTGAGATGATTTACACTGCCTCTGTTGTCATCCATAATTATGTAGGGAAAATTAGCCAATCAGTGCAGGTTCCACTGGATTAAACCCGCAGTTCAATATCCTCCCTATAACTGCTGATTGACAACTGGCCAATTACCGCTCCAGCCCTAAATGCGCTGTCACAGCAGTCTTTCTATTGACTTGGGCCTGTTTACACCAATCATCTTCAGTACAACTTTCTGCATGGGCTAAAATATATTAAGCATGGACACAGACCCTACGGGGTAAGTTGTTTCAATTGTGGTCACCTGGGGCACCTGGGACAATGGTGCCCTCAATTGACGGATCCCTTATGTAGAGCAGGATCAATGCTCTCAGGAAAAGGTCAGAGTGGAGTATAGACGGGACTCTCTACCTCCGCTATCCCAAATTCAAACGTCTCACCCGAATCTACTTATTTAGTGGCAGCAGAAGCCACCCAATATGATGATATATTCCTCTATCAGAAGCCGGTTGGGGGATTAAATGTTCTGACCTAGCACAAGCCAAAAAAATGGTGGAAAAAGGGTCTCTGGAGCAACTGAAGCCTTACGCTTATTAAATGTTTAACTTAAGTCAATCAGACAAGCTGGACCCATTCGCAGATGCGCTGTCCCTAAGAGGCATAGAGGTCGCCCTCTCAGTAAACGCTAATGTAACAGGGTACCCTAAAGTTGGTGCGTGTATTATTATTTTCCTGGGGGAACGTGATTCCTTTTTGTCCATGTAGTAAATAGTCAACATTCATCTTACTAGGGGTGCACTTACTGTGACATTGTGGTTCTAAAACCTGAGTCTGAGCTATAATTGATATGGGTTCTCCCATTAGCATTGTCTCCGCTAAGTTGGTGGTGAAGTTGACTTTAAAACCTGGTATAGACCACCAGATGGTATATGGGACCGTTGGAGCCGAAACCACAGTCTCTGAGGGAGCGTACAGCGCGCTTCCCTTGCAGTTTGGATCCATTGTTGTTATGGCTCCAGTGGTAGTATTACCAAATAGCAATTGTGATCTGTTGATTGGGACTGCTTTTATGTAACACTACGGGGCTGTCATTGATATGATGGAAGAGACCTTCACAATTTGGGGCGGGGGATCCCAACATATTTTACATCCAGTGGAGTGCGAAGAGCTCAGTGCAAAAAGTACAGATCAACCTTGCCTACAGTGATGGGGTAACTCTGGTATGCTACCATCAGCTAAAAGGCAAGACTCAGGCCCTTCCCCATCAAATATATGAATACCAAGGGCTACCGCTTAGAGACGCTGGGCCTATCTTCATCCCCATTGGACACCAAGTAATAAAACACACCGTTTATAGGTGGAAGTACCTGCTGGGCTTTATGGGGAGACCATTGGGCCTTATTAGTAATCGTGGCTTGAGCCCCACGTGGCTCCAGGCATCATATTCCCAGGCCATGGGGTGATCAAGGTATTGGTAGCAAATCTTCAGAACGTACTAATTCAAATCTTCTGGCATCAGATAGTAGCATGTTTACATTTGAACTTAGTTGGGGAGGTCATCCAGGTTCACAAGTTCAGTTCTCTGGATGAATTTGGCCTGCCCATCAAACTGCACCTCGGCATAATGGCAGTTGTACCATGTGAGAATTTAATCGGGATTTTGGAAGACCAGAAGGACTGGGAGGAAGCTTTATAAAAAAATACAAGAAGATTTATTGCTGTCAACAATCATTATTTAGGGTGCGCAAGGGGGTGTTCATTGGCTGGTCACTGGGGATCATCCCCCCATCAGGTCTCAGCCAATCCACCAATTGAGGGCAGCTGAAGAAGTTTTCACTAAGGAAATTGATAAGCTTCTGGAGCAGGGGATGCTCAAAGCTAACCAAAAGTTTGTGGGCTTCACCTGTTCTGATTGTAAAAAAGAAGTACTGCACTAACTTCATAGTAATTGACTACCAAAAGCTCAATATTATCACCAACAAAGACTCATACCCTCTTCCATAGATTGACGATGTGCTGGATTGATTAGGCAGAGCTCATTATTTCTTAGCAATAGACTTGATATCCGGATATTGGCAAATTGAGTTGCCCATGGAGGAACAAGATAAATGCGCCATAATCACATTGAAAGGGATCTTCTAACTGACTTGTATTCTGCAAGGGCTGTGTAACTCCCCAGCTACGTTCCAACAAGCAATGGACACCATTCTAGGCGACCTGAAACTTTCATGCATACTTTTGTACCTCTAAGATATCATCTTCTCCTGCACGTTCTCTGAGCACCTCACCCATTTGGAAGAGGTATTCTGCTGAGAGCTGAGGCCAATATCAAGATCAAGCCCCAGAGATGTCACTTCTTTAAGGATCAGCTGGAGTACCTCGGTTTCTTGGTGGATGCAACTGGGTCAAGACACCAACCAGACAAGGTTGAGGCTATTCAGAAGATGACTACACCAACTAGTAAGTAGGACATTCAGGTGTTTTGGGGATAATGGGTTATTACCGCCGCTTTATACTCATTTTCAGTTGTATTGGAGGTCCGCTGTTTGAGCTACTAAAGAAGGATGCCACGTTCAAATGGATGGAATGGCGCCAATGCGCCTTTGATACACTTTGAATGGCGCTAATCAGTGCTCCCATGTTGCACTACCCTAATTTTGATAAAGAATTTATCAAGCAGATGGATGCGTCCCTTTCTGCTGTTGAGGCGGTCCTGTCTCAGAAGGACGATGAGGGGGAGGATCACCCATGGCATAATGAAGTTGTATCTTGAATTTCCAGGAACGTAATTACACCTTAACCAAGTGGGAGTGCTTAGCAAAGATATATGCATATAAGCAGTTTTAAGTATATTTGCATGGAGTAAAGTTTAAGGCTGTAACGGATCATGCATCATTGTGCTGGTTGCAGAATCTAAGAGAGTCTGAAAGGCGGCTAACCCAATGGGCTCCTAAGCTGCAGGCTTACATCTTTGAAATCCTTCACTAATCTGGAGCAAAAAACCAAAACACCAATTGCTTATCAAGATTGCCAACAATTGCAGTTATGGCAGATTTAAGTGACATAATGTACAACAAAATGCTCACAGAAATTACGACGAGGAGCTTCCCCAAGTTATCAAGGCACTAGACGGAATCAGGGCCAATACATTTCATAAAAATGGGGAATAGTATAAGCGGATAGGTACTCTACTATGAATATCCCCAGACCTTCCACCAAACCAAATATCATTATGAGCACACACCGAGCAGTTGACCATGGTGGAGTCTGTAAAACCCTTGAATTTTTACAGCCGTGGTATTATTGGTAAAGCATGCAATTTGATGTGCTTGATACCCTATCCTGCTGCCATCAGTTCCAGGTGGAGAAGCCATTCCTCCAAAAGACATAACCTCAGTTAATAAAGCCTCACTTTGCTTGGCATACAGTTTCTATTTATGTTGTGGGTCCCCTGTCAACTGGAGCTAACCAGTCTAAGTATATCCTAGTGGCAATTGACCACTTGACTAGGTGGGTTGAGGTGCGGGCTACTTGGGATCTGGGGGCAGTTACATTAGCTAAGTTTGAAATGGAATGTATTATTCAGCATCACGGCTGCCCGCAGTTTATCCTTACTGACAATGGCACTAATTTACTTCTCACATCTTCCCAAGCTCAATATAATGATGGACATCCGCAGGGTTATAACAATCCCATATTACCCTGAGTCCAACAGAATGGTCAAAAGGGTTAACGGGACACTGATGAATATACTCTGGAAGTTGGTTAAAGATAGGCCCTCCAATTGGAGTACCCTTCTTTCCACTGCGTGTTTGCCTATAATATTAGAAACCATTCCGCCATGGGGTAAAGCCCTTTCCAAATGCTTTACAGACGACACCCTGCCCTGCCCGCGCTCCTTTATGCCTGTGTAGAAGACACCAGAAGAATGGATCTGAATTGATATTTGACTACCTTAAAGAATATGCTGATTAATTTACAAACGGAAGCATACTCATTCAGCTTAGCCAAGAGAATTAAAAACCAGGCTGCCGAGCATGTAAAGCAGAGTGTCCTAACACAGTTCAAGGAGGAGATATGGTGCTATTCCACGATCAGCATGGGTTTGGGTGGAAGCACACGCTCGCAAATATTTGGATTGGGCCGTTATAGATAATAGAAAAGATGGGTGTTGATGCCTATACTCTCAAAGACCCTGTGAGCGGTCAGATTATAGATTGAGTGCACGCAAAATTCCTTTGGCCATATAAGCAGAAATAGTGCCTCTCAAAAAGAAAAAGAAAAACCTAAAAACAAAAACGAAAACAAAGACACAACAAAGTAAAATTGATAATATTGAAAAATAATATCACCATCATATGAGTTATATGCTAAGTTTTTTTAGGGGTTGCTTCTTGAGGTCTTGCACTATACTATATTCATCTTTCCGCCTTTCTTTAGTTTTTTGCAGTGTTCCTTTTGCTTTGACTGATGGGACCCTAATTTCTTCTCTTGTTGCTTTGAGGGTGCCACAGATTCAATGGGCCCTTCTTGGGTTGGGGGTGGAGGCGAAGGCTGCCATGGTGAGAATGAGGGTGTTGGTGTCCGCTCAGGGGCCATTGCGCTAGCCCACGGAGGGAAGGCTGGTGCAGCATAACTGGAAGAGGAGAATGGACTGGAATTATAGGACAAAAGGTGAGGTGGTGAGAGTTTGGCTGGTTGATTGAGCTGAACCCGTTCTTTCCCCACTAGGAGCAAAGCCTGCAACCACATGTGTTGATGGTCCTGGGAGATCAACAATAAGTGAGTCCCAGCTTGAAGGGAAAAGGCTGCGCCCATCACCAGGCAGTATATGAGAAAGTCCTCCATGCTTGAGTACAACATTGGGAAAGGAGCAGCAGCAGTAAATGCTGCTCGCTGGGCCTACTCAAGAACTGCCCAGTGCCACTCTATCCCTGATCCTAAGTGGTTGCAGGATGAAAATCAGGTTACCTAGGAGCGCCATGATGGGGAGGTACTGGGACGGGTCACTGGTGCTGAGGGCAGAAAATGCTGAGGTAACCCAGATCAAAGGTGAGCTAGCTGATCGTTGCAGAAGTTCACCTCCAGGGACTGAAAGTGGGTATTAGTGTGGAGAAAGGACCCCTACCGGCTGGATATCACCCACTGCACAAAGCACAGCATCCTCTGAATGGACAAAGCCGCAGGATGAGGCTTGGCAGGAGATATTAGATTTTAGATGACTGAAGCCGTCCTCCAGGAGCTGGGCCGCCTTATTAAATGAAGGCCTTTGGCTCCGCTCCCCTCCCCAGCATAGATAGGCCACTATGTCCCCTAAGGGGGTCTGGATGTTTCTAATTACACTTCCAATGGGGAAGATTTTCTCTCAAAGTTACAATTAATGCATTTCCTAAAAGTGATAAATTTAAGTAAAAAATACAGTTTATAATTTGACCTAATTTTTATTATTGAAAAGAGGGGATATTTATAGGCTTCATAATGGCTCATAATCTATCAGAGAAAATTAATCTCTGCACGATTAAATCTTCAATCAATTGATTGGGATGATATTGATCATTAACTTTGATAGATTGAGATATATTACTCTCTCCTTCCAATAATGCCAGGGGAATTGATGAAGTGGAAATTTTGGAGATAAGAGAATTCAACGAAATCTTGACACTCCCCCTCAATATTTGATTGCAGTGGAGATTGAAATCTTAGAAACCTAGGATGAATATGATTTGCCACTATACCAGTATCAATATGAACAATCAAATACTCTAATCCTTTTTGATCTATAAATCAATAAAGACCAGACCAATTAGTTTCTAACTTTTCAGTTCACCCACCAGGCCAAGAATGATAGTACATAGCGTAATCCCCAATCTGGTATTCAGGTAAGGCAGGTTTGTGTTGACTGCTTCTTTGAGTCTCTTTTTGAGTGGTAATTTCAATTGATTTCATTGCTTGAGCTTGAGGACGGATAATCTCATCGTCCAGATTCCTCATAATTAAATCAGAATTTTCTGGAATGCTTTCCTCAAGAATTGTCTGAACACTAGAAGGGACTGAAGGATCCCGCCCATATATGCACTTAAAAGGTGACAACTTGATAATGTGATGATAGCTTATCCAATAAGCAAACAAGGCACTAGGCAAATAAAACTTTCCACTGAGTTGGGTCAGTGGATGCGACTTCCTTAGAATTGAGACTAGGGTTCCATTAACTCGATCAATGGCCCCATTTGTAGATGAATTATAGGGGACAACAAATCGCTGAGCAGTGTTAGATATTTTGGATAACTCCTGTATAGGTTGCGAGGTGAAGTTAGTCCCATTATCTGACATAAGGCCCTTGGGACATTCATGTTGAGAAATGATATGCTGATATAAGAATAAGCTGTAGTTTTAGCTAAGGGGGTAGCAATGGAAATGGCCTCAATCCATTTAGTTAAATGGTCAACAGCCATAATGATATACTGATGTCCATACAGCTTCCGATGAAAAGGACCTCAATGCCAATGGAAACCACCTCAAATGCTTTAGTTGGAGGCATAATTTGATGTTGAAAAGTAAGATTAGTAGTTCCGTGTCATTTACAAATAAGACATATTCAAGGGTCTCTCAGATGTATTTAGTCATGTTGTTTCATTAGTATCAAGTCTTCAACCATTCTTGAGTCTTCTTTAGACTGCTATGACCGATTTGTTCATGACCTTCCATTAAAGCGTGAAATCTAGAGTTGGGATGCAGAAAGGGCAACCACTTGGATTTAACTTCATTATACAAAGCTCCAACCCAAAATATAGTATCTATGGTAATTGATTTTAGAAAGGCTTGATTTTCTTTAGTTTCTTGATCCCACAACTCAGGTCGTCTAATAAGATTATATAAGCGTTCTTCTTTTTCTAATTCCAAGGTCAGAATAGGCAATTGGGACAGCCCATCAGCATTTTAATGTTGAGCACCTGAGCGATGAACAATGGAGAAATCGTAATTTTGCAACCTTAAAGCCCAACGGGCCAACCTCCCATCAGGATCCTTCATGTTCTGCAACCATCTTAATGAAGAATGGTCGGTAATAACAGTGAAATGGTTACCATATAAGATGGGACGGAAATGATTGATTGCTAGAATTACAGCCAAACACTCCCGTTCAGTAACACTGTAATTTCGTTCAGCCTTCAACAAAGTTTTGCTATGGAAAGCAACGGGATGATCATTCTCTCTTCATCACACTGGGATAAGGTAGCCCCAATAGCAACATTGCTTGCATCAGTATGTAAAAAGAAAGTATTGTCAGATTTGGGATGAATTAGAATAGGTTCCTTGATCAAAACACTACGTAGAGAATTGGACGATTGTTCTTGAGCTGATCCCCACTTGAAGGGCACTCTTTTTTGCAACTGGTAAGATAAGGGTTCAGCCATATCAGCAAAAATGATATAAATTTCTGGTAATACCCTTTTATGCCGAGAAAGACTTGAATATCCTGTAGAGAGGTTGGAGGAGGCATTTGTTGGATAGCTTGAATTTTGTCCAAGAGAGGTCATATCCCTTTAGCTGAGACCTAATGTCCTAAAAAGTCCATTTCGTTTTAAAAGAACAAACATTTGGAGGGTTTGAGTTTTAAGGAAGAGCTCCAAATTCATCTGATTTCTTCTTTTAGATGGTTCAAATGCTCAGTAAAAGTATTGGAAAACATGGTAATATCATCAAGATATACCAGAACACAAGGAAGATTTAGATCCCGTAACACACTGTCCAGGACCTTTGGAAGGTTGCTGGGGCATTGCTTAGTCCTTGAGGCATACAATTGGGTTCAAAAAAACCTTCACTCAAATATTGTGGAACATTTGGCACAGTCTTCTGGTTATAACTCAATTTGCCAATATCTACTGGCTAAGTCCATTGCCGAAAAATAGGTGGTTCCAGCTAACAACCTAAGAGAATCATCGATCCTAGGTAAGGGATAACAATCTTGGTGAGTAATAGCGTTCATTCTGCAATAATCTATAACAACTTGGTGCGAACCATCTTTCTTCTTAACCAACAAAAATGGAGATGCCCAAGAACTATTGGAGAGTTTCAACAATCCAGCCTCCAACGATTGATGCAGCTCCTTAGTTACCTGGGATTTTTCTACTTTAAGCTTATGATAGGGCTTTTCACGAATAGGAAGGTGATCTCCAGTTTCAACAGAGTGCATTAACTCTTTCATCTTTCCAAAATCTTAAGTATGCTTAGCAAAAATGTCAGAACATCTATCTAACAATTGAAGCACTTGTCTTTCCTGTTCACTAGAGAGGTGTTATAAATAGCAGGACCCACAGTAATGCTTTCCTGATCACTTTCCAACCCAAAATCTTGTAGACTTCAAAAGGGTTTAACATCATAAATCCGAGTTAAGGTCAGTAACTTGACATAAGCAATCAGATTCCCTCGATCTACCAATTTCAGCTCATTGGTAAGGTTTGCCAGTAAGATGGATAATGATCCTGAATAAGCATAATCCAATACTCCAGGACAAGGCAAGAGTTCTTTAGCAGAAGGGCGAAAATGCCTTGAGCTTGTAACAAATGTCCTTTGGGATTATAATAATACAAAGAAGTGTTAACAATTTCCTGTGATTTTGGCGGAATAACTAAGTTTTTGGGGGACAAAATAGGCATCCCCTTTTCAATATCAGCCGATGTAGGGGTAATTTTACGTGAGAATCTTCAACGTGGTATTGGGGTGAATAAGAACTTTTGGTTCCTTCTAGCAGACATAACCGACGTTGGGTAGAAGCATGATAGGATAAAAGTAAGGGAACTTTATACCCACAAGAGAGACAACGACAAGTCAGGGTAATTGATAATTTCATCAAATTCTTATAAAATTTAGTCCCCAAAAGTAGGTCATAACTCAAGCTATCTAGTACAATGGCAGGGATTGTATAAATTAATTTTCAATTTTCAGGAAGAGACAAAAAAGCTCCAATTGACCAAGTACTCTGAAGTCCATCTGTGCCATATTCTTTAAAGTGAGAAATATTTGGAGTTAATTTGATTTGCTTAATGAACTTTGATGAAACAACATTCACTGGAGATCCTGTATCTATGATAGCTTTGGCATTGACTTGATTCACTTGGAAGTCATTATTGTTAATGGTGCTTTTGAACTGAGAGGATAAAGCCAACAAGGAGGGCAAAGAATAAGAAAAATGTTCATCTTTATTATACTTGATCAAGCTTTGATGTTCTTGCTGTGCACTCATATCATTATCAAGGTGGAGAATCTTATTGGGCTTATCTACTTTCTTCTTCTCATCTGCTTCCTTCTTGAAACAACGATCCTCAGTATGAAAATATTGATGACAGTAGTTACACTGGATCGCCCTAGTATTTTCAGGCATAGCATAGACTTTGGGGCAACTAGGTCTAGGAGACTCATAAACTCGGGATTTTCAGAGAATTGAGGAGGCAATTCCAATAAGGCCTCCTCAATGTCCAAGATACTTTGGAAATTCCTTTTTAACCTGATTAGATAGTCTTGTATTTGCGTTTTGGAAGAAAAGGCTGACATAACTGCCATAATTGCATTACATAAATTTAACTGACCACAAGCCACTAGAGTATGAGCTTCCTGATAGAACCAATGAGCATAGTCTTTGATCAGTTCATTTTGGTGGGGCTGTATACCCATAAAAGCCTGTTTTTGAGAGGACAGAGTTTGCTCACTTCCAAATTCTATGATTAGCGCTTCCTTCACCTGATACCAGGTAGAGCAAGTCATCAAGTGGGGTACCATGATATCCTGAGCCAAACGAGTAAGGCAATTTGGCAAATAATTCATCTTTTGGTGATCCGTAGCCTCACTTAGCACCTTTTCATAAAGATAGAGGAAGGAGATAATGGTGCCTTTCCCCGGGGAGTACTTGTCCTTGAATACTAGTTTGAAACTCATGGGGGTATTAGAGGTCAAAACATGTACTCCAGGTTGTTCTGATTGAGTGGAAACATACAAATTAGGGTCTGATGCTTGAGAAGAAAATTGAGGATAAGGACCAATAGCTTTGGTAAAAATTTCACTAATATGATGGTTCAGCTCAGCAAGCCCCATTTTCTCACCTAATTGGCGAGATAGCTCAAAAATCTGTTCCTGCTGGGCAATATAAGTGAGTTCCAGCGTCTCAATCTTCACTTGGAGCATCTCCCCTTTAGATTCACAATCATGAAGCAGGATATTGGTGTCCTTTGCCCATTTACCCAAATCGACAAACTCACTGGATAAAGACTGAAGCAACAAGAGGAGATCAATTGGTACCCCATTGGGGGTTAAGTTACACTCCTTGGCCAATTTATAGATTTGTTATGCAAGTGATCCATCATACTCAAGAGATAGTCAATTTGTTGAAGTATCTGGAATGCCCATTAGCACCCAGAGGCCCCAAGGTCCTTCCACACCTAGCAGTCTACGGGACACTACATTCCCAGGAGGTCCCTGAGGTCCATCAGCACTGGGTGATCCACATGGTCCTACACCCCCAGGTGGCCCACGAGGTCCTTCAACCCCTGGGAGACCCATAGATCATGAGGTTTCTCTACCTCATTGACCTGAAATGGAATTCCTGATTACACCTGCTTTAATTGAACAAGACGAGTTCTAACTTCCTCCTCCATTAATTGTTTATGCTTATAGAGTTGGTACAGACCCTCTCTCCATTCTCTATGAATCTCATGAACCCACTTTTTGAACATTTTCATCGACAAAACCAAACATACCAATAGTGAGATGAATAAGCTGTTGATGAATTTCATTGAGAAGAGTTCAATTACTATTAATGGCCTTTCAAGTATCTCAGCTAAACTCAGAGGCAGACTTGAAACATTTGTAAACATGATTATTCAAAGATTGAAGTCCCTCTAGTAAATTGAGCATCCCTTAATGATGCACTCCCACCACAGGTAATAAATGGTATAAAGTTGGGTGTACGAACTGGTGCAAGTATTTCTTGGGGACAATTGCTGGCATTTGGGAGGATTGCAACTCTTCCCACAAAATAGAGGGTACATCATTAGATCAAGATTGGGTAGAACGGATTTCAGGGATTAAAGCACCTTCAAGCAATTGATTGATATTATTTCATAAAACCTCAGGTTTAATTGAAAGTCTGAGGTAAACCTTAAGTTAGGACCATAAAATTCCAATTTGGCACGAAATTCCAACGTGGAGGGTAATCTTGGGATTTGGGTTTCAGACAAAGGAACCCATCGTAATGCACGGCCTTGCTCATGGCCTTGAGCTTCTTCAGGAGAAAATTGAGAATCCATGGTTGTGATCAACGTTTTCACTGGTGCATAACTCAGAGTGCCCTTGTAGTGAGCACCAGTCTGGAAGTTCCAAATTACACTTCCAATAGGGCAGGTTTTCTCTTTAAGTTACACTGAGTGGAAGCTCCCAAAAGTAATAAATTTAAGTAAAAAATTAAGGTTATAATTTGACCTAATTGTTTACTATTGAAAAGAGGGGATATCTATAGGCTTCATAAAGCTTGTAACCTATCAGAGCGAATTAATCTCTGTGCGATTGAATCTTCAATCAATTGATTGGGATGAGATTGATAATTAACTTTGATAGATTGAGATATATTGCTCTATCCTTCCAATGATGCTGGGGAATTGATGGAGTAGAATTTTCAGAGATAAGAGAATTTAGCGAAATCCTGACAGGGGCATGCCAGGAAGACAAATGACTGACAAATTTGGGGATGAGCTCTTCCTGGGCCAAAACGGTCACACGGTCCATGTCAGCCTCTTCCTCATCATCTGGGAGAAGGGGGAATTGGGGAAGAGGGATGTGACTTGGGTTGGAAAAATCTGCATCAAGTCATAAATGGAAGAAGAAGTTGAAGTCATGGACCTGTGGTTGTTAGTGAATGATTGTTCTCATCATGTTGAGGAAAAAACATGTACAGCTTATTGTCCAATCAAGGGGGAATAATGTCACAAATCTATATGACTTGATAATAAGTCACAATTATGACTGGCAGATCATTGGAGGAATTCTGCCAATGATATAATGGACAGAATCTGACAAGGATGTTTCAGAGCTAAAAGTATTCAAGTGCCTTAGGATGAGGCGATATTGGGTTATAATTTGTTGTTATTGAATCACCTTTAAAATAAGGCAATAAGGTGATGTCAACATTTGATGAATATAATTTAGATTGCCTCAAATTATGGTGGTAGAGAGTTGAAGAACAACAAGCCAAAACCAATGAGAATACGGTGGAACAAAAAACTAAGCAAAAGGGTCAGTACTGACCAAGCTCACTGATATATTAGCAAGACAGAAATAACGAGAGGAGGAGGATTTTTGAGTTAGTTAGAAAGAGTGTGAGCGGATGAGAAGTGATCTGTGGAAATTACTAGATTACGTTAAAAGTTTTATTGTTGGGGGAAATTGCGTACTTTTTATTATGATTGTTTATTTACATGCGTTCCAAGGAACTGACAATCTTCATATCATCCGTTCTAATTGCTCAGTGGGTGTAACCCTGCGCAAAAACCCTTTGGTGGATATACAGGGCACTGTCGAATTTTCAAAACCAATAATACTGATGTTGCAACAATTCCATCATCCTGTGCACGCCTCCATATCAACTGCCTTATGTGCGTTCATATAAAACCTGGTTGTGCTGAGGGTCTTTGGAAGTTCTCCATAGGATTACCAATCCACTTATATAACTCCCCATTCTGCTAGAAGGTATTAACTTACATCTCATTTAACGCCTTCATCACTTGCGGTGGTTCATTGGCATATCATCCACTGAGCAATTTGTCAAACATTACATTGCTGAGATCCACCATAACTGCAATTGTTGGTAGTCTCGATAAGCAAGTAATGGTTCTGGTGTTTTTCTCCTGGATGGTGAAGGATCATAAAGTCCTATGCCTGCAGTTTGATGGCCTATCGTGCCAGATGCCTTCAGGCTCCTTTAGGTTCTGCAACCAGCATAATAACGCATAATTGTTATGGCTTATAACTTTACCCCATGCAAGTAGACCCTAAATTGCTTATACAAATAGATTACCACTAATCTTTCGCTTAGTCACGGTATAATTATGCTCATGGCAATTCATTTTTTGACTGAAGTACGCCATTGGGTGCAACTTCCTCTCATCGTCGTTTTGGGATAGAACTGACCCAACGGTGTTAAGAAACGCATCTGACTGTAACATGAATTCCTTTTCAATGTTCAGATAGCATAGCACCAGCAAATTGATTATAACTATCTGAAGTGTATCAAAGGAGTGTTGACGGCGCTCTGTCCAATCAAACACTACATCCTTTTTTAGTAGCTCAAACAGTGGACCTCCAATACAGCTAAAGATGGGTATAAAATGACAGTAGTATCCGACCATCTTCAAAAATACCTGGATATCATACTTACTGGCGGGCGTAGTCATCTTTTGGGTAGCCTCCACCTTGGCGGTTTGAGGCTTTAGCCCTGTTGCATCTATACAAACACCATGTATATCAACTGGTCCTTGAAGAAGTTACATTATTAGGTTTAAAGTAGATGTTCACCTCAGTGAGCCGGTGGAATACTGCTTCTAGATGTTCAAGGTGCTCATAAAAGATTTGGAGAAAACATTATTATTGTCAAGGTATACGAGGATGCATGACAGCTTCAGGTCGCCAAGAATAGTATCCATGGCTTGTTGAAACTTAGCTGGGGCCTTACATAGCCCTTGAGGCATACAGGTCGGTTGGAAAAGCCCTTTGGATGTGATTATGGTACATTTCTCCTGTTCCGCCGCGGGTAACTCAATTCTCAGTTTGATACCAGATCCATTGCTGAGAAATAGCAAGCTCCTCCTAACTGATCCAACGCATTGTCAATCCAAGCTAAGTGATATGAGTCTTTCTTAGTAATACTTTTAAGCTTCTGGTAGTCTATCACCAAATATTTGGTACCATCCTTCTTTTTTACAATCAAAGCAGGTAAAGCCCGCGGACTCTTGGATGGTTCAAGTATTTCTTGCTCCAGCAACTTATCAATTTTCTCAGTAACAACTTCTTTAGATGCCCTCAATTGGCGTATCAGCCAAGATCTGATGGGAGGATGATCCCAAGTGTCCAATCAATGGACCACCTTTAAGCACACCCTAAATTGTGGTCATCAACAGCAAAAATCTCCACTATATTTCTAAAATTAAGCTATCGCCTGATCTTTCTGGTTTTCTGATAACCCCATTAATTTTTCGTGGTACCACCGCCATTATGCCAAGCTACAAGCCTGAAGGGCAGACCAAAATTTGTCCAGCAACCTGAACTCGTGAACCTGAAGGACCTTCTCAACTGGGGTCAAGTGTAAATACGCCATTATTAAATACCAGCAGATGTTCATTGGTTTATTCTGGAGATCCGCTAACAAAGCCTTAATCTTTCCATGTCCCATTAGTATAATGCCTGAGACCACGTGGTGATCAAGCCATGATTGCTGATATGGGCCAATAACTTTCCCATAGAGTCCGCCTGGCCCTTCTACCACTAATTTGGTGTCCACTATTACTTGGTGACCGGTGGGGATGGACTTAGGTTCAGCATCTCAGTGCGGCAGCCCTTTATATTTGTATATCTGCTAGGGGAAGGACCCAGGTCTTGCTCTTAAATTGAAGGTATCAAACTGGAATTACCCCATAACTGTATGCCAGGTTGATATATCCCATGTGCACTGGATCCTTTAGAACTCCACTAAAGGTAAAGTATATTGGAATCCGCTGCTCCAAAATCTCAAAGGTCTCCACTATTATATTAACAAAAGCCCTGAAGTGGCACATGAAAGTAGTTCCAATAAACAAATCATAATGGCTGTTTAGTAACACTATCACTGGAGCTACAACAACAATCAACCTAAACTGAAAAAATAGCGCGCTGTATGCTCACTCAGAAACCGTGCTATCCACTCCAGCGGTCTCATATACCATATGCTGTTCTACATCAGGCTTTAATGTCAACTTCGCCTCCAGCTTAGTAATAACTATGTTTGCTGGGGCGCCTGTATCTATTATAGCGCATACCCAATTTTTGCTATAGTAATATCACAGTATGTACACTCAGAACAAGAAGAATTGTTTTATATTTCGTTGACATTTAAGGGATCATTTTTCCCAAGAAAACTCATAATCCTTTCACCAACTTTGGCGTATCATTTAACAATAGTGACTACTGGAAGGGCAATGTTTACACCTTTAATTGAAGGTGCATTGATGGTTAGATCTAACTTGGCTGAAGCAGCTTGGTTAAACTTTTGGCAGGCGTACGGCTTTGATTAATTCTAGGATCCTTCTTCCGCCATGACCATAATTTGAGCTTAAAGTCAGTATGTTTACTCCTCCACCCAGCTGCTGGCATAAAAATCCAATATTGTACTGAGAGACTTCTACCGGATATACTAAAATTGGTTCATATTAACGTTTGAGGTTGGGATAGTGGAGGTAGAGAGTCCCATCTCTACTCCACTCCATCTTTTCCCTGGTAATCTTGATCCTGCTACTCTCTTCCCACTCAGTGTAACTTTCTGAGCAATTACATGAATTAATAAAAAGCAAATCTTAATCGCCTGTTGTAGTTTTACTCCAATGGCCTCAGATTCTCCACCGGCTGCTCCAGTGTGGGGCAGCCGCGAAACTCCCTCTATCATTTTCTGTCCAGAAGGAAAACGCGCTTGGACTGGCTCACCTAGTCATTCCAAACCCATGGGATGATTCTTTCCTCCCAAGGATATTGACGCCCACCTTGCTCATATCCAAGCGGTACCTCAATGCCCCCTGGTGCTCCCCCAGAGCAACATGCGCTATGGCCTAAGGGTCAACTATGGGAAACTCTTTCCATACCACGACCAATCCATTATTAAAATTGCACAGATGGTGATGACACCCGCAAGATTTGTAGATTTCCGCCCCTATAAGGGGCATTTCGACCTTGGCTTCACAAGTGAAGCCAATGCTGCCACAGCAGCAAATGTGCCCCTGGTATTCCAGGGCACCCCTCTTCCCACAACTCAGACCTGGCTCCCAGCGGACACCACTTTGGTGGTCCAGTTTGCTGGTTTACCCACCCACCTCCCCCTGAAGTGCTCCACCAGGAGCTGATGGATGGTTTGAAAGCCTATGATTTCAACCCCATCTTACAATTTGAGGTCCCAAATGGGGCCACATGACTTGCTGGGCCTCGGGCATATGCCATGAATAGCCCTGAATTTAGAAAAATCGCTGTGTTAATTCCCCTCATGCCGTTATTCCTTCAGCGCCTGACCATCCATTTTGGGCCCACGTCGAGGGTGGGCAGATTATCTGTCCGTCATGTTTTAAGTTGAGCCACTCAAAATGCAAGTGCCCCTACTTAGCCACTTCAGACGGATTAGAATACTTGTCCGCCAACCTCCAATCTGCCACCCACCTTGCACAAGTTCTGGCATGGGGTACAATCCTACCTCCCCCTCCCCCAAAGCCTGTTGCTGCACCTGCAGCCACCAATCGGCCTTCCCCTCGCCCCAATGCCTCACATGATTCCTCCAATCAAGAATCAGATTAAACTCAGTTCAATCCCATGCTTCCTCCAACAAATCAAGCAAATCTCAATTGTATACCAATTCCCCACTTCAATTCAACCAGAACCCATGGGAGTTATTGGCTGAAATTGATGAATCAGGTAAGCTCATTAAATAACCATCTCTGCAAATTGAGTGGTTCATTAATTTAGAATGGGACGTTAAATACCTCCCTCGACTATATATCCCACGGCCAAATGCTGAATCATTTTGCAGTGATCACCAGCTTGCAGTCAAAGCAACTGCAACATCAGATTGTCATCCCCTTTGTAAATCTGTCGCTAAATCAGTGGCGATGCTCACAGGAGGAATTCCACCTCCTGTTATCCCCAAAAGTCTTACTCAAAAGAGTAAAATTACAGTAAAACAATTATATAAAAATGTTAACAATGCTATCCAGATCGTGGTAACTGTAGCACGGAATCCAAAAGTTAAGATTAACCGAACTAATATCGCCACATTCATTAAACTCCAAGATTCCCACAATAAAGCTTATAAAGCTTTAGCCAAATATATCAGTTCCATTTTCCTAGCTGGCAATTTCCATGAATTACCAATCATTAACAATATTGAACCACATGCTTCCAATGCCCCAACACCCTTACTGTCTGCCTTAACACGTACCCTATTATGGGAAGAGGAAGCTGCTGCTGAAGATGAGCCCCCCAATCCCCCTCCTCTTCCAACATGGAGGTATAAATGGCTTCCGCTTCTCACCTGGTTGGTTGTTTTGTTCAAAATGTTTCACTCAATCCATTTATTTGGGCGCTTTGTCTGAACCAATTATTTACCTTAGTTTTTAGTTTTTAGTTTTGGTAATGTCTGTTTCCTGGTCAGCTTACCTCGAATAAATATAAAAATCTTTATCCTGCTATACATAGTGGGCCCAACTGCTGAAACAACTTTGGGCAAGGTGAAAAGGGTGACTTCATTTGTAATAATTCACCCCATAATGTATGCACCCTTGCTTTTAGTTAGGTGGCCCAGATTGTTAATTTGACTCATGGCTATTGACGTAATTGGGTCAAGGTCAGTAGTTAGGCCTCTGAAGATTATCATTGGCAGGTTCAGGGAGGAAGTTGAACTGTTGGGGGTAGCTCAGCCGAGGAATAGGAATGTAGTTAAAATAAGACCAAGGGTCACTAGGCGGCAGCTGGAAAGGACGGTTGTATTCCCCCAAATAAAAGGGTCTGGCAGCAAAGGTGGTATGTTTCTGCTCAGCATTGGGTGGAGGAAAGGTAGCAGATAGACTGCGTAGAAACTGAACAACTCTGAGCAAGGTCACTTTGTCATCCAAATAAGAGTCATTATGTTGTAAAGCACTTGGTATGTCTTCACTGAGGAGGTCATGAAAATACACACATTGGCTTCAGCCAGAATGCTAGCTCCAATCAACATATGGGCTTCCACCAAAAATTGAACAGAAATGCAGTTAGAGTCTCATTACGTTAGAGCCTAATGGTTAAGAGCTCACTTAGTACTGTGACATTTTTGCGGTACCCCCAACCAACCACAGCACTGTATCCTTCACTTCGTGGTAAGTAATAAACTGGTTGTAAGGTAGTAGTTAACTTGGTTGGCTCCTCTGACATCCAAGGCGGATATCAGAAATTTAGCCTTACGCCAATTAAAGGCTCCTACCGCCACAAATTCAAGTTTGTTTGAAGAAACTATGGTTGTTTCCATTGCATTTAAATGTAGTTAGCTTGTCAATGCAGACCACCTCCTCCCACTAATAATTGCGATCCTTAGAAGTGTACTGCAGATTTGATCATGGCCCATAGCTTGGAGCTAAAAGAGGGGCTGGCTCAGAAGGGCCAGCTGCTCTTGGGGTAGTGTAGGGCTCTTCAGCGGGCAGGACTGCCATCACCTAGGGTTTTTATTGGGTCAAAACATAGTTATCTTCAGAGCAGCCATCATGATTTAAGTGGCTCCCACTACACACACAGGTCAGTGAAAAACTCTTCAGCGGGGTCTCCAGTCTCATTTTTGCTTTAAAAAGATTCTTCCCGAGCTATCTCTTGTTCTTCCACTTCCCAATGGTGGTGAAAAGGGTAAAAGGTAGGTGTTAACTTCTGCTCCATGCAGTGTAGACATTCAGTAGCGTCATCAAGGCGATTGGCAAGCTGCATGTTTTGCTGTCCAAGTATTTGCAGCTGACTAGCCGCACTTTCAAGTTGATTCATTACTTTGTTGCACTCCTGAAGAAGCTCTTTTGTTTTTATAAGCATGGCGTCTGCCAAAAATTTTGAATTCTGCAGTTTCAACTAGCTCAGATGTTTGGGAAGATTCTCCCTCAGTGAAGACCATGTCTGAAGACTACGGATTTTTGTTGTTTTTATTAGTGGTAATTCAATGGACCCTCTGTACTGAGCATCAATGTTATAAGTTGGCGGAATTGTTGAAATACTCTGGGGAATTTTACACAGGGTCAAACCCACCGAGTAATTAACTGGATGATATGGAGATTGCCAGCCTCAAGACACATTTAAAATATAATAAGATATGGAGCAATTGCCCCAATGAATCTTTATTTATTTAGTATTTTACAGCAGTTCTTCGCTGTTAACTTCATTCAAAGCTACTAACAATCCTCATACTTCAATCGTCTCATCTAGCGTATATCTCAGTGACTTCATACAATATAATTTCCTTAGCTTAGCTATTCAGTTTTTCCATATTCTCATTGGCTCTGGCAGAGTAAAGTATTAAATCTCTATTGCCTTAGTTCGAGATCTACTTAATATTCATCAAATGTCCAAAACTTTTCTTTATTGTTGCAATCACTTTTGCAACCTATTCAATTCAAGTCTGAATCTAGTTTGATAATCTCACAGAGGAGATTAGTCTGCGCCCATGTCAGGGAGCAGTTGAGCAAGTAAAAGTAAGAGGAGCAGGTGGAAGGCCCGCGGCCTCAAACGTTTGAAAACGCCCCGGAGAAACTGGTGGAATAGACAAAAATTTTAAAAAACTGGCAGTCACTATTTCCCCAGAAATCCTCGCATGGCAAGCACGATACAACCAGTACATCAACAGGCCAAACTCCCAGAAACTTGTTGTCAGTGAAATATGGAGTCCGCGTGTTTCTGGACATCCAACAAATGGCTTTATGGGAAAAATTTTGTGAAGATGTGCACACCTTTTTCCTGACCGCGGTGTACGTCGCACCTCACTCCATGTCACGTGGTTGGCTGGACCTAGGTTTTGAAAACAAAGAGGCAGCAGATGAGGCTGCTGTGGTGCATGTAGTTGTTGACCTCCCTGAAGGGCAACGGGTCATCAAAACCAAACGCACCAGACGTATGAAATCAAACCAAATTTTCCTCACGTTTGACTTTTTGCCTACTATGGTAAAACGTGACATTTTGGAACAACACCTGAAAGATGGTCTTGCCATATACGGCGAAATACAATCTTTTGAAATGCAATGCTTTATGCTGATGCCACACCTGTGCACCGGCAAAGCCATCGCAGTCCTGACCCCAACTAAGGAGATTCCAAAGGACCTAACCCAGATACCACACTCCACTTTTATTGATATTGCAGGGCATACCACCCACCCATTCCAGGTGACCGTGGACAGCGTGCCCCCCATCTGCACCCACTGTGATGCATTTGGCCATAAGGCACATGCATGCCCCACCAAGGAAGGCATCACATTCCAAGAGCACTCCTTGGCGGCCATGGCCAGCGTAGAGGCGCACTACGAACCAACTGCAAGCACCAAAGAGGCTTTCCCGTGTGGAGCACAAGGCTGCTACCTACTGGTAAAGCCTATCTCCCTGCAAGAGCGGAAGAAGGCCAAGCAGGCCTGCAGGGCCGCGGCCAAGGAAGCAGCCAAAGCCACCACCGCTATCCCACACTCCCAATGCCAGGAGGACATTGAAACCTTTGCGGCGGAAGCAACTCAGGGATCCATCAACCAATCAGATTGGGAAGCCCATGCCGATTGGGCCACTCAGTCTGAGGATCCAATGGGGGACTCAATCTCACCCAATCGTTGCACCCAAGCCCCCAAAAAAACTGACTTGGGGCCCATCCCAACTGAAAAAAAAATTTTGACCCGCTCAACAGTGCACCAAACTTATCTGCACCGCAAAAAATTCGTCCAACGTCAGGGAAACAAAAAGCAAAGGCTAAAGCCAATGTAACTCTTACTGTAAAAATCAACAAAAATCCCGATAGCGTTGCTGCTAACACCCATGCTGCTGTGAAGGCCTGTGGGGATCTAGAGGAGGCTAGTGGGCCCGGGTGCCCACCCCTCACACCTAAGGTGCAATGGGGGAAACCTTCACTTTAGGGATGTTATATCGCTGGACTCAAGGCCTCCCCATCCTGGGCTAGGAAACTGAGCTTTTTACAAAAAAATTTACCCTTGGATATCCGTCCATCCAGGAGTCCCACTGTCCGCGAGGTTCTGAGGAAGATTGAAAAACAATGCTCCTCCCATCCCTATCCTTTTGGTCAGAGCACTGTGGGGTGCTAATTCAGAAAAATAATTTTTAAAATTTTTATCATCAGAAACCTTCCTCAATGGCCGAGTCCTCATTGTCACCTTCTCATGGGCTGACGTGGTACATGCTATCATCAATATCTATGCCCCAAACAGTGCACGAGAGCGTCAGAAATTTTTCTTGTCAGTCAAATCCCTCCCGCTACCCCCAGACCCTTTCGTAGTCAGCGATATGAACTGCTGGCTAAACACTCCAACAGACCGGTGGCCTTCCTCCTCCCATGCCCCCCAGGGCCACATTGAACTTCGCGTTATAAAGGCCACCCTTGACTAATGGATGCACTGCCATGGCAAGCCCCACTGCTCGAGAACATGACGCGCCCCCATGTCCACAATGGCCAATTAAGGTCCATGTCCCGCATCAACCTTATCCTTACGCCAGTAAAATTCCAACCCCACATATCCCACTTTAAAACAACAATAATGGAATTCTCCGACCATCAACTGGTCTCAATAACCTACCACCTACCTGTCACAGCTGCTAAGGCCCCACATTGGTGCAAAATCCGCCCCTCCGAGCTCGCGTCGCCAGGATTTTCCACATGGGTGGAATCAGCAACTTTGGCAAAAGAGTTTATTGCACTGTTTTGCGCGGACCCCATTTCCACATGGGCAACTTTCAAGGATGATACCATCCGCCACTCTCGCCACCTCTCCTCCAGATGCTCACGAGCCACATCAGCTGTCATTTCGCGCGCTCTGGCAGAGTTGGCACACCTGGAGTCCAATAACCCAGCTACAGGATACAACTCTGCATGGGGCTGGAAGTGGGTGGAGGCAGCCGCCCACCTCAACGCACTCAAAAGGCAACACAAACATCAGGTTTGTATTCAGTACAGGGCCAAATGCATCACAAAAGGCGACAAGTGCACCACACATTTTTTTAAAAAAATCTGCACCACGCCAGAGCGTGGCCTGCACACAGTTGTGAAGATTGGATGATTCCATTGCAAATATGCCAGCCGAAGTGGCTCTCAAAACACAAAAGTATTACTCCAAGTTGTACCAATCTGATCCAATTCAGCTGGCTGAAGTGGCGGAATTTCTCAACCAAGCCCACATCCGCACCATTTTCCGATACCCAGAAATAATGAATTTGATTACTCCAAACAAATTATGGATAGCCATTCGCGGTGCACCAAACCAAAAATGCCCAGGCTCAGATGGCATTTTATATGAATTATATAAAAAGTACTTCAAATATATATCCCCACTACTGTTGGCCTCACTTAACCAGAGCCTTTTGGAAACGCGCCTCCTACCAGGAGGTCAAGAGGCCTTCACCATCACACTCTATAAGAAAGGGGACAAGCTAGACTTAGCCAACTGGCGCCCCATTTCTTTAACTAAAACGGATACAAAAATTTTAACCAAAATCATGGCTAACCGTTTAGGGATTGTAGCATCTGGCACTATCTCCCCAGAAAAATCCAGTTTCATACTCAGAAGGTCGATTTAGGACAACGTGCACTCTGTGGCCAACGCATGCCAGTCCACAGCCTCTGGGGCACTTGCATTCTTGGACCAACAGAAGGCCTATGGTAGAGTAAACTGAGAATACCTCAGGGCCTGCCTCCATCAATTCTGCTTATCCTCTCGCTTCATCAACTGGGTGATGCTGCTCACAGAATCTGCAACTATGGCAGTACGTGGCCCTGGCTTCCTAACGGAAGTAGTCGCCCTCAAAGGGGCTTGCAACAAGGAGACCCCCTTAGCCCACTCTTATACAACTTCATCCTTGACCCACTACTTTGAAATGCGAATGCCCAACTCACTGGGGTCCATGTGCCAGGCCAAGCCCCAGTCAAGATGATGGCACTTGTAGATGACTGTGTGGTTGGGGTGTCTAATAATAAAGATTCACGCACACTTGAAGCCCTCATCTAGGAGTATTCCCGGGTAAGTAACACTGCAATGAATGCCTCCAAAACAGAAATCATCCTCCTTGGTCGGTATCATAACTGCTGGGCCCCAGCAACCATTTCCCAGCCTGGCCCATCTGCTCGCACACGCGCTCGCCCCCCCCCAGCTCACCCCACACTGCCCCACTGGTGCTCCCCTTTGTGCCACGCCCTGCCATAGGGCTGGCCCGCCATCTGGGCGTGTGGGTGGAGGCAGGCAGGTACGCATCAGCAGTAATGGAGAGTCATATTCTAGACAACGTGACAAAGCGCATCGCCTCCCTCAGAGCCAACCCTACTTCCCTTACTGTCAGGGTCGTTTTGGCCAGCTCTATGCTCCTCTATAAAGTCTGGTTTGGAGCCCACGCCATCCCCTTCTCCCCAAGCTTCTTCAAATCCTTACATGCCCTGCTGCAAGGATGGCTATAGTCAGGTCGCCCTCCACCAGTAAGGTTAGAGGTCATGTTTGGCCCTCATCAGCATGGTGGCATGGGCCTGCTTGACTTCAGAGCCCATGCGGCCAAGATCTTGGGTACCTGGATTGCAGCCATCACCGCCCCTACGCTCCCCTCCCAACACTGGTCCCGCGTGGCCCGCTCCAACTTCTCCCGCGCCTTGGGCCTCAACAATCCATCAAGCCCCCACTCCCTGATGAAATATCTGGCTTCACACCCATCGGCCACAGGTCCTCACGGTACTAAAATTCACTACGAACGAATTCTCCTCTCCATGCGGAGCGCTGAGTGGAGAATTTATATCAGCAGACATACAACCCGAAGAGGCCGCCCCTCACTCCAGTTCACACAAGAGGTACAGGGGCTACCCATCCATGATGGCGTGATCCCCACACGGCCCCATGTCCTATCCAGGGTGGACTACCTGGACATGATGGACATCCCTTACTCCATTGAGACCCAAAAAACTATCTGGAAATATGCACACCATCCTCTGTTGCAGCCTCAAATCCGTTCCCATGTGTGGCGCTGCCTGAGGCGGGTGTACCATACAGCTGAGCGCTCTAACGCTTTACATTCATCCTGCGTCGTGTGTGGCCAGTATGGAACGCTGTTCCACCACCTGGAGAAGTGTCCTACCTCCAAAGTGATATGGCGTGAGGTCCAACGTCTGCTTGGCCAGGATCAAACACATTCCTTCAGCCTGTCAAGAGATATGTTTGCTTTATCAATGGCCTCCCCCTTCCCACCCTCCCTCCATGCTCTGGTGGTTGCAATAACCATGTGGACTATCCACACGATTGTCTTGGATGCCATCGCAGGCTCCACTCCCACCCTCCCAGGAGCTGTCCACAGATTCCGGTCTCATTTTGTGGACCACTTTCAGGTGTGGATGTTTGGATACCTCCCACCACGTCGCTGACAGCTGGTCTCCTCCTGGATTCCAGTTTGGTTCATAAATCAGACCCTTTCCTCCACACGTGTTCAATTGTGGCTACGGCCCATTCACACGTTCCCTCCCCCT
Organism: Massospora cicadina; assembly: GCA_022478985.1. Lineage (NCBI taxonomy): Eukaryota > Fungi > Entomophthoromycota > Entomophthoromycetes > Entomophthorales > Entomophthoraceae > Massospora > Massospora cicadina. Next base: position 44,613 of record JAKSZP010018856.1, on the reverse strand, counting down.
CCCCATAAGTGGCGTTCCCGCTGGCAACAAGAGATAGCATCGCTTCTCTGGGGTGCCTTCCATGTTACTAAGTTTTGTCTCTTTTGAATTGACATTCAGAAGTATCCGTCCCCTGGTTGGCCTTCCTCGCAATAAATTTAAATTTAAATATTCATCAAATGTCAACATCACCTTGTCACCTTAATTGGAAGCAATACAATAATAACCCTTTCCAACCCAATATTGTCTCATCTTAAGGCGCTTGAATAATTTTACTAGTAATGGTCAGCAGATTCTGGATAATCTGCCATAGCTATTTTAGGCTTAATATCCAGTAATATTAGAATCTCAACACACTTTAAACGGGATACCATCTGAGCCTGAGGTCCTCAGGCGCGGGTTATGGAGTATAATGCCCATTACTTATTTCTGCGTGATTGGTGCAAGAAGTTTGGCCACTTCTGGGAAATTAACAAGTGGTTCTGGATCCCCTCCAATGAATCTGAACTTCCGCTGGGTTTACCCATGAAGCCTTGAGGAGGGATGAATAATAATGATGTAACTCGCTAGTGATCTGCTCCTTGTTTGTGGTGATGGTTTTCCACCCTAAGGGTTGCAATATCCTGATCCTTTGAGCGGGGTTTTTGTTTCTAGTAGAAGAAACGGGTGGGGAGTTCCCACTGGGTGTAGTAATGCGATGATGTGAAGTTTGCTGCATGTTCCTATTGTTCATTAAGTCCCGCTAATACATCTCTTGGGCCACTTCCCACGCTTCCAACCATTGAGAGAATGGCACAGGTCAGAAATTCCTTTCATATGTCATATCCTAGCTTCAGATCATCTGACTTTAGCCTGGGCTACCATCATTCGAGCCTTAACACAGTTATAGACCATCTTTAAGATCCTTGCTTTTTTATCTGACCAGTTTTTCTTGCAAAGTTTGCAATAAGGTTAGTCCAGGCGTTCTGCCTCATAAATGGTTTCCTTTATATTCTCCTATGCAAACTGGTTGTTCATGAGCCCTGGATCAATCCTTGGCCAAAAATTTCCTTGATGGTCCAAGATGTTTTTCAAGATCACTGTAAGGGAACTGTGGTCACTTATAGTGTTATCTCAGGTTATGGTAGAGGAAACTCGATTAAACAGCAAGGGGCCCACTAGATCCATATCAATCCTTAAAAACTGATATGAAGTCCAATCTGCACCTTAAATCCAAGACATACAACCAAGACCAGATGCTGATAGGGGGAAGGGCATCTGTATATCCACTTGACCTGAGGAAATCCTGAAGCCAAAAGTACCTCATCTGTCTTGTGTTTCAGGAGGGAATGCGTCCTGCACACGACTTAACCTTGTATTGAAATCACCCATCAGCACTGTATTGCATGAGAGTTGTAGTAGAGCAAGTTCCTCCAAAAGCTAGTCCTGCTCCAGGCCTGCATTTGGCAGTTATATGCTTGTAAAAAAGAAAAACTCAGGTGAGATAATTCAGCCAAGATAATGTAAGTCTAGAGACCCAACCTCTTGGGCTAGATCGGGAAAAGGTCCCTTTTAGGAAGAAGAAGGGACCTAATGCCCCTGTGGAGCTCTTGGCTCAACTGGGGGACTTGGGTCATGTAGTGGATGAACATTGGGTCACTGCATTGGCACCAAAAAAAAACCCCACCACAGTACCCCATTTGGCTGCTTCTGCTCTGATTGAAAAGATAAAAGAGGTCTGCAATGATGTAATACAGGCCAGGAGCCTTCAACAACAGCTTCCCCTCCCTCTGAGCCCCCACTATATCATCCTTCACGTTCTTGGGTATGAAAATGAGCATTAAAACTCGGAAAAGGGCTCCCAAGTCAGAAAACTGGGTCCAGGACACGGAATCCAAAATTCTGGTTCCAGGAAAGCCAATCCAAGTCAAGAATTCGCTTTTAGGAAAATTTTAAAGATTTTTTAAAAATTCATTGGAATCAACCCTGGCAGAACCCAATTTGGCTGATCCTTCAATCTGAGTCAATCCGCTTATGTTTGGATTAGTGAGGGTCCCTCCCTGGCAGATCCAACGCTTAAGTTGCCAGAGCTTTTGTGACCTTTGCATAAGCAGGATGACGAAGCCCTGAACCCAGGCTGAGTACCCATGAGTATGTCAGCTATCGCTGCCCAGGAAAAATGTACTCATGGCCCCCCTTTTCCCCTCTTCACATATATAAGGCAATTGTCTCTGTAAGGAGCTGTTGTTGGTCCATTTTCACCTTTAAGTTTTAATAAAAGCTACTCCCTCCAAACCTATTCTGTGAGCTCTGCTGCTTTCTTCATGATTCTTTTATTTAACCCAGCAAAGTACGCAGTAATATGCATCCTAGGGCTAATGGTCATCGAGTGGGCCTTCTAAGCCATCAATCCCATGGCCCAGTAAATGGTTATCATGATCCAGGAATTCACCGCAAGACTATGACATATATCCACTGCTTTGGAAGAGTTCTCAGATCTTCTGAACTCTTCACAACAACCTGGTTTTCATTTGGCATCTGGTGGACCAGCTTTGGGTCCGCCTCCCACTCCACAAAATAATCGGAAATTCAGCCTAATCTGCCTCACTAATCATTTAGTGGTTCAGCGCAATTTGGGCAGAGTGAGGCCATCTCTGCTAATTGTGATTCTTCATTTGGAGGTGAGGACTTGCCATCCACACAACTGTGAGATGGGAATCAGGCACCAAACCATCCAGGCCATTCCACCAAGGGTCAATCTGGCCCAAATCAATTTAATAAATTGATCTGCTGCACTGGTGACATACCTGACCTTTCTACTCAATTTAAAACCCCCCAATGGATACAAGACGATGCCCAAGGTCTACAATGGTCAGAGTGATTTGATTTGATTCAATTTGTGAAGCTGATCATCAATTTTGGAATTTTTGAAAAATTCTATAATTTTCAAATTTTTTATGATATAACAGTCCAAAATGGGTGGGAAAATGAAGCCAAAGGTTAACAACTAAAAACCCAGGAGTATTGGTCGTCCTCCTTGCCTCTCCCACCCTTGGGGGATGCCCCAGCAAGACCTGCAGTTGCTCCCATTAGATCCATTTGGTTTGTTATGGGAGCCTTTGGTATTTTAATTAACTTTCATTTCCCTCACCAGAATAATAGTGGATCCCTCTTACAACTGCTCAGAACTACTATGCCCTTGGCATTCAGGGACTTTCACTGGGTTGTTACACACTCAGATTGGAAGCTCAATCTTACTTTAATCAGCAGATTCCATGACAGATAAGGCAATCATCAAGGTATTTTAAAAATTGGTGTTTTTACCCAAGGATTAGGGATATTAAGGCCTACATAGTTTGTCCAACAAAAGCTAACTCCAATTTAGTCATTCCATACTTCTATTTCAGAGGAGGACATGGGGCTCCTGGACAGCTGCAATATCCATGCAAGTCAAAATGAAGTTGTGGAGAAGGTGGGCTCTCTGCTTTTAATCCCGCAGCTCATTAGAGTTAATGGACTTTAAGGCCAGGGTGCCCCTTTGGGACATCATAGCTGTCCTCCTCCATATCCCGGGGTTACTAGAGCTTAAACCTGCATCCATAAGGCTTCTCAAATCTTGTCCTTGAGCCTGAGTTTTAGTGTCAAAATTAAGCATATTGACGCGGAGGAGGTGGGTTATTCTGAGCTGAAGGGTCTGAGGAGCCTGTAAGCCAGCCTAGGATAATACCCCCACTGCTATGCACTGGAGTATCCTGAGGGCGTTCCATGATCTCTCCATTTGAGCTTCCTCTAAAGTATCCAAGTCCATGTTCACCTCCTTTAATACAGAGGATGAATTCTGAGTTGCAGTCCCCTTTGACGGTGGGGTGGTTTATGACTTGTAGCCTTCACCTCTACTTGGTGTACTCCATATCTGCTCCACTTTCTGAGTATCTTTTGGTACCAAATTAGTTTTATATTCTAATATGGACTAGCTTCCTATGGGTTAGCTTTGTGTGAAGCAGATTTGCGCTTATTTTGTGCTGGTGAAGGGTCTGGCAACTTAGAAGGAAGGATAACTGGCAAGGAGTTTTCAGCACTAAGGGAATAAAGCTGTGCTAGTGGCTGTGCCCGCTTGACTGCCGCCCAAAGGGAAGCAGTAATTAGATCATGTACCGGTAATCAATGTGTAGGTCAAAGTATTGCAGCTGCTGCGGTATAGGAGCATTTCTTACCTGACACAGGGACTTGGCTACCTGATGAGAGAGTTTGCTTACAAGCAGCGCAACTATTATATAGATGGACCAAAGCATTACACCATGAGCAGCGAGGTCACGCCTGGTCAGGATTAACAAAGAAGATTTATAAATATGATCCAATGACTGACACACATGGAATAACCTCAATGTTATGGTCCAACATAGGGTTGGAGATAAATGATGCTCTAGCAATATGAACTCATTTGGTTGGGACATAGTAGGCTGGTACACAAAGGCCTACTGTTAAAACTGACCCAAATTCCATCAAACTTTGATGCAGGGCAAGCTTTAAGGATGCAGGCTTCACTGTAGTTTAGATTAGAGAAAGTTAGTTATAAATTTCTCCAAGTTATATCTTGTTCTAGATATACAAGAAATTAATATGGAATCTCTATACTATTTGAAGCTTTCCCAGTCTGCATCCACTGCAGTTGTAAACCATACATCGATATAGTGGCCTTCCACTAATTCATGAAGTGTGGTATCACAAGAAAAGGCTCTTGCTATTGCTTTAAAATAGGTAAAATAATCTCTTGTGTGAAAATCAACTAGATTATGCCCATAGTAGACTTTAAAATCATGAGCCATAGTGGAGCTAGGGAGCGCAAGTTGTGAGCGAGTTTCTGCCCATCTCTTCTTCATTTTAGCCACAAAATCAGCTTCATTAAGGTCAATGGTGGGTGGTGCCAGAACTAGCTTTTTCTGTAATGCGCCTGATGCATCCTTAACTCGCTTTTTGTTTATATTACAACTTTGATTTTAATTTAATTTGTCTGATTCCCCACGGGGCAAGCCACAGATTGAAGCGCTGGCATCCCTTTTTGGGTTTACTCGCTGGCACATGCTGGGCCTTCCCAGTTGTTATTCGACACTTTTTGGGTTGGTTGACCTTGCCTGTTTTGGAATACCTTCCTACCAATTGCTTTGTAGATTCAGGTTCATCCTCACACCAATCTACCCCACCAGCCTTCATCTGACTATCAGCAGATGCTGTCTGGGTTTTTGTGCGGTCTTATTGGCTATCTGGCTAGCTTTAATTGAATTTTATTTTAAATTTATTCTGATGAAAATTACCACAAACTGATATAATACTTAATGCTGATTCAGTTTAGGCGTGTTGGTTGCCTTCCAAAGCATGAAAATGACATCTAACTGAATCATCACCTACCATAAATTCAGTTTTGACATGTTGGTTGCTTTCCAAATCGTTTAAGTGACGGCCAACTGATTAACAGTTAATGTCAAGTTAGCTTGGCTGCCTTATTTGATTTTAAAAATGGTGGTGGTCTTCAAAGCTGCCTGAACCCCCTGCGCGGTATTGGGAGTGGTAATACCACCTGCTACCTTTGTTAATTCGTTGAATGCGCCTCCTTGGTGGGGCGCACCAATTTTTTACCCTCAGCCAAACCAGAGTTGACTTAGGTAAGCAGTACAATGGTAGAATTATTTGTGATTCCGCCGTGTGTTAATGATTCTGGGTTTGCATCTGTTTTTGCAGCTGGAGTTTGGGAGTGGGTAATATGGTTTAACACACAAGTTGACAACCAAGGGTTCTGCAATTTGAATTTTGTTTTAGTTAATTCTGATGCATAGATGAGCTCTCAGTGGACTTTACCACCATATTCGTTTTATTAAATAAGGCTAAATTTCCATGTAATTGTACTTTTCAAAAAGTTAAATTTAGCGGTGAAATAAAGAATTTAGATACTGGTGCTATCAAATTTCGTAAACCTTAACTATCCAGTGCTAAACACAAATTCACTAATTTTTATTGATTTACCTTGCCCCTGCACTCTTGAAATCAAATTTTTATATTTCCTCTTTCTTCAGTGCTGCCAAAAATGCATCATTACTCATGTTTATTAACTTTGGACATTCACTAGCATCTAGTTGTAATAGACTAATTTCTACTATTTTATAATGTCCCTGTAGGAATCCAGCTTTTAGTTTCTCGCTGGTGCTAACGCTGCTGGATCCCACAAAAATTATATAATTTTTAATAAAAATTTACTAATAAAAACTTGGGTTTTTATGAGTTATATTAGTAAATGGGTTAAAATACAAAAAGCGATCCCCTTGATATCCACCCAATCTGTACCTAAACTGATTTTGAGGGTTTGGGGGTTTTGAGGATAGTTTCAAAAAAGCTTCAATGCATTTTAAATTAGGAAATATGCTAAACTCTCCTATCATATTGGGGGATATGGGAGTTTCTGTTTAGGAAATCAATAATTATGGTTTTGTGGCAGGATTACCCATGTGGTAAGGTTTTGATGTACTTCAACACTATACCACTAAAGAAAATACTTTCACCTTGGGGGACCTCCGCCCTGACTATAAAAGGAGGGTCCCCACATAGGTGCTCTGAAGGAAAGGGTGATGGTTGGGGAGTAACTTTCGCTGGTAGCCCCAAAGTCTGCCATGTGATCAGAGAAATCCTACCATTCAATTTGATTTTTAATGTCTGTGCAGATTTTGAAATGGTGTTATCCTGATTAATGGGGTTCCACCAAAAATCGGCCAGGGTCTTTTGGCTGATATCACAAATATTTATGGAATCATTATCATTAAAATTGCAATTAGGGTCATCAGAAACTTTTAAATGGCTGACCTTTCCTTATTTTAACAGAATTTGACTCAAGACATTTTTCCTCAGCAGCTGAGAGGGCAAATGTCTGACATCACCCCCTCAATAATAGTGAGGGGAGAATAAAGCTGAAAGAAGCAGCAATGTACTCGGTTAATGGTGATTCCATTAGCTAGAAATTTTATAGAGTATTCATTACCTCTTTTGTAGGTGATGGTGTAGGGACCTTCCCAGATTGATCCAAGCTTACTGCTTCTAGGAGTGATGCGGTTATGGTAGCATAATACCATGTCAGATATTTTTAATGTAGGTAGGGGAGTTCTGAGCTCATTGGCTGCCTGCCCTTCTTTTGTCACCATTTTTGCTAATTTAGTCATTGCCTCTGATTGGAGCTGGATTATACGCTGATCCAATAATCTCATAACTTTCTCAGGCTCCTCAACTCTAGAGGAGAATACATCTTTAAACAGAAGAGCAGGTATTCCTGGTTCTCACCCATACAAGTCACGTAATGGGGATATCTTCAATACCTGGTGATAACTAATCCAGTAGGCCATGAAGGCACTGGGTAAGTATTGATCCCAGTGAAGGGGATCAGAAGAGACCATTTTTTGTAGGATGGACACCAAGGTACCATTTGCTCTCTCCACAGTTCCATTGGTAGAGGTATTGTATGGAGCTGAGAAAAGTTTTTGAGTTTCTATGGAGGTGGCCAGGACTTTTACTACTCTGAAGGTTAAGTTTATCCTTTATTGCAGAGTAATACTTGAGGACAGCCATGTCAAGATAAAATATTCTGATGTAAGAAGGTGGTTGTGGCCTTGGCTGTTTGAGCAGGAAGAGCTACAGCTTCCACCCACTTAGTAGAATGGTCAATGGCTACCAGGATAAATCAGTTTCCACTAGTAGTCTGAGGAAGGTGACCTACCACGTCCAAACTAATGGTGTGGAACGGTTGTTGAGGGGTAGTGAGTTGATACTGGTATTGAGTCTTGAAGCTGGTCTGCTTCTTGCACGTAAGGCAAGCTTCCAAGACGTCAACAATATCTTCCATCATTCCATCCCAATAGTACCGATCCTTAATCCACTCATAAATTTTCTTGGCCTCTCCATGACCTAGAGTGGAATGAGCTTCTAGGATAGCAAGTACACGTTTCAAGGGCTGAAGGTAGGGTAGCCATTTTGTCCTCACCTGCTTATACAACTTCCCGTTCTCCACTTTGGTGTTATGGGAGTGTTGGGCTAACATTTTCTGTACAAGTTCATCCTCATCCTCCCAGTTATTGGGGGTCATTAAGAGTCCATTTATTCTCTCCGCCTCAATACCATCCAAGTGAAGGACTGGCAGCTGAGTCAAACCATCAACATTCAAGTGACGAGTTCCAGCAGTGTTCAATTTTCATGTTTTAAGGCTGGAGCTTTAGAGCGCAACGAGCTAGCCATCCAGTAGGGTCCTTCATGTTCTGTAACCATTTTAGGGAAGCGTGGTCAGTAACCACAGTGAAGGCGGTCCCATATAAAAAGGGGCAGTAGTGTTACACAGCTAACAAAACGGAAAGGCACTCCTTAGTTATACTATAATTGCATTCCGCTTTTGACAGCATCTTACTGAAATAAGGTACTGGATGATCTACAAATTTTCATCTAATTGGGATAAGCTGGCCCCAACAGCATAGTCTTAATCATTAGTAAACATGATAAAAGGTTTATTATAGTCTGGTTGTCTCAGGATAGGACGTTGTTGTAACAGTTGCTTCAACGCCTCGAAAGTGGCCTTCTGTTCAGCACACCATTAGAAAGGATTGTTCTTAGTCAATAAGCAAACGATTGGTTCGCTGAGCTGGGCAAATTTGGGGATAAATTGAAGGTAATACCCCATTATCCCTAGAAATAAATAAATATCTTGTAGGTTCTTAGGGGGAGGCATTTTTTGAAATCGCTTCAATCATATATAGCATGGGTAAATCCTTTTTGGGAAAAGGATTGTCCAAGGAAATACAATTTCTTTTGTAAGAAGGTACATTTTGAAGGCTTCAACTTATTATTTGACTTTCATATCCGTTGAAACACCTCCTTCAAATGATCAAGATGTTCGTTGAAGGTTCGTGAGAGCACTGTGATATCATCAAGATATATGATGACACAAGTTAACTTCAAGTCCCGCAAAATATGGTTAATTTCCCGCTAAAAGATGTAGGTGCATTACACAACCCTTGCAGTAATTGGGTTGGTTGATAGAGAACCCTCACTACAAATGAAAACACTTTTCTCCTGATCTTCAGGGGAAAGATCCATTTTCCAATAGCCGCTAGCCAAGTCCATGGTGGAGAAGAAGTTAAAGCCAGAGAGTTGGGCCAGGGCGTCATCAATGCGGGGGATAGGATAACTATCCTTTTCTGTGAGTTTATTCAATTTTTGGTAGTCCATAACTATCCAATGGCCTCCTTTTTTTCTTTAATAAGCAACAGAGGGGAAGACCAAGGGCTTTGCGAAGGTAAAAACAACCCCGCATCTAGCAATTGCTGGAGCTCCGTCCTCATTTGCTCTTCTTCCACCTTTGACTTATGGTAAGGTTTTGACTGAATAGGGCGGGCATCACCCACATTGATGGAGTGACACCAGCCTTTCATGTGACCATAGTCATGGTCTGATTAAGAAAATATGTCGTCATATTCTTCTAATTGAGTATTAATTTTTCCAATTCATCTGGGGTTAACTCATTCGATGTATGAACATTAGGTAAAGTTCACACCAGGTTATCTGTAGGCAAATCCAAGTCCACCATAGAGCCAATGGAGTGGATACGTTCAATATCTTCCATTGGAAGTAGAAAGCCTCAGCCAATCTCCTGGTTTTTCAAATGATCATGTCTTTTCCGGTGAGGTTTCACAGCAAAAAGGGTAATAGGCCTTTGGTAAGCTGGGTCTAGTATCCTAAAGAGTACCCTAGGCTCCAAGGAACTAACGCCTTCACGACTTGTAATACGCAACAAGCAGTGGTGAGGGATTTGGATCGTAATTCTAGTGTCAACCACGCGTTGTTCACCAGTTTCTAATTAATACCTCATCTGCAGCATAGAAAGGGATGCCATCCCTTGCATCCACTGAATCGGGCAATTTCTTAGTGTTGCGTCCAGAGGTGTAATAGGATAAAGTCATAGCTGAGAACGGGTACTTGATCAGGCAAGAGTATTTGTGCTTGTGGGGTCTTTGTTAGATAAGACTAACGGAACTTCATAGCTTAGTAATGATAGGTATCCTTGCTTCATGTTTATTATTTTCTCATATTCAATCAAAAACTGAGTGCCAATGAGCATATCGTATGCATTGTTGTCCAAAGCCACAGCAGGGGCTGATAAAATAAGCTTCCCAATTCGATTGGGAAGGGAAGAGTATGCTCCAATTGCATGAGTACTATTTGGGCCAGAGGTTCCAAATTCTTGTGTTTACTCCAAGTCAGGAGCTAGCTTTATCTTCTTAATAAACTTTGTAGAGATCACGTTTACAAGAGAGCCAGTGTCCAAGATGACCAGTATTCAGACTTTTTGTATAACTACTTCAACTTTTGTGAGGGTTCCTCCAAAGTTTGGTGCCAAATCTAAAACCTCCTTGAGCCAAAAGGTGGAGGTTAATTTGTGAGCAGTCTTGGGATATTTGTCCAAGATGGTTTTTATAGGCTGGACTCACTAAATAGGTTAACTAAAGCTAGCTAAAAGTTGATCACCAAAGCTGACAGAGTTAATAACTTTTGGCCCTCCTAAAATTTGGCTGAGGTACGTTCCCTCAGGTATGGTGATAAAATCTACTCCTCCAGCGTTCAAATGATCAGGAACCTCTACTTCCGCAGTTGCTCCCAAAATATAGTATCCAACGTCGTCATAACCCCCCTCAGATTCCTCCCCAAGGGTATTCTCAACAATGTACAAGGCTGCGATGAAAGTAGGGGAGATGACTACAGAAGATTGGGTAGCCTTAGGGGCCGCATTTACCAGCTTGGCTTGAAGAGAAGGCACAGAGGCTTGGGTACGCTTGTGCGGGAGTGTGGTAGTAAAAACTTTACTGGACTCCATTTTACACAAAGATGATGTATCCTTTATAAGGCGTACTGAGGAAGCAGGTATAGTAGGGAGGATAGGCACAGGTGGGCTCACTCCCAACTGTTCAACTGGTGGAATCACTTTAATGGTTAGAGCTGAAGGGTTCACCTCAGCGTCACTTGTGTTAGCCCATAATTGGAATTCGGCCACTTCAAACAAATCCTAACCAATGTCACAGATATTTTTAAAGTGAAGTTTCACTGAGATGATATGTCTGGCTAGAGAGGGTCGAGAGGCTAGCCCAGATATCAGGGTGGCGATAGCATCATCAAGGGTAAGCATGTTAGAGGTGGTCACCCTTTGCTCAGTGAGGTATAATCATTCAGAAAAGGCAATGGTTAATTCACCTTTAAACATACTAAGGCGCATAAAGGCCAGTTTTTCCCTGTGTAGACTCTGTTTCGATCCAAATTCAGCCAGGAGAGCCTCCTTCACCTCCGCCCAAGTATATGAAGGGTTTAGGTTAGGGACTATCATCTCTTGTGCTAGATGACTTAAACAAGGAAGGATGTGGTGAACTTTTTTCTTGTTGGTGGTGCCATCCATAGCGTCTTTGTAAATGTACAGGAAGGTAGCAATGCTCCCTTCATGAAAGGCTAACTTTTCTTAAGGGGAAGTTTGTAAAGGCGCTGTTCAAGCTCCTTAAGGAGGGAAAAAGCGTTTGCTAGTTGCTTTTTAAAAACTACTTTTGACATACAGGGTTCCCCTGTAGTAAGCACCATTTTGTTAAAATCCAGCTTTTTAGGTGCTCGCTGGTGCTAACGCCACTGGATCCCACAAAAATTATATAATTTTTAATAAAAATTTACTAATAAAAACTTGGGTTTTTTATGAGTTTTATTATTAAATGGGTTAAAATACAAAAAGCGATCCCCTTGATATCCACCCAATCTGTACCTAAACTGATTTTGAGGGTTTGGGGTTTTGAGGATAGTTTTAGAAAAGCTTCAATGTATTCCAAATTTGAAAGATGCTAAACTCTCCTATCATATTGGGGGAGATGGGAGTTACTGTTTAGGAAATTGATAGTTGGGGTTTTGTAACTTTTCTTTCTCATTGCAAACACTTTTGCAACCCATTCAATTCAAGACTAAATCTAGTTTGATAATCTCATAGAGGGATTAGTCTGCGCCCATGTCTGGGAGCAGTTGGGCAAGCAAGGCAAGAACAGCAGGCGGAAGGCCCGCGGCCTCTAACATTTGAAAACGCCCCAGAGAATCCGGTGGAATAGAAAAAAATCTAAAAAAAACTGGTGGTCACAATCTTTCCGGAGATACTCGCATGGCAAGCACAATGCAACCAGTACATCAACACGCCATATTCCCAGCCACTTTCATCGGTGGAATTTGGAGTCCGTGTGTATCTGGACATCCAAAAAACGGCCCTATGGGAAAAATTTTGTGAAGATGTACACAAAATTTTCCTGACCGTGGTGTACGTTGCACCTCACTCCATGTCACATGGTTGGCTGGACCTAGGTTTTGAAAGCAAAATAGCAGCAGATGAGGCTGCAGTGGTGCGCATAGTGGTTGACCTTCCCAAAGGGCAACGGGTCATCAAAACTAAATGCACCAGATGGACAAAATCAAACCAAATTTTCCTCACATTTGACTTTTTGCCTACTACGGTAAAACGTGACATTTTGGAGCAACACCTGAAAGATGGTCTCGCCATATACAGCGAAATACAATCTTTTGAAATGCAACGTTTCATGCTGATGCCACACCTGTGCACCAGCAAAGCCATCGCAGTTCTGACCCCACCCAAGAAGATTGTGAAGGACTTAACCCAGATCCCACACTCCACCTTTATTGACATCGCAGGGCACACCACCCACCTATTCTGGGTAACCGTGGACAGCGCGCCCCCCATTTGTACCCACTGTGATGCGTTCAGCCATAAGGCACATGCGTGCCCCATCAAAGAGGGCGTCACATTCCAAGAGCACCCCTCGGCGGCCATGGCCAGCGGAGAGGCGCACTATGAACCAACTGCAAGCACCAAGGAGGCTTTCCCGTGGGGAGCACAAGGCTGCTACCTATTGGTAAAGCCCATCTCCCCGCAGGAGCGGAAGAAGGCCAAGCAGGCCCATAGGACCGCGGCCAAGGAAGCGGCCAAGGTCACCGCCACCATCCCACACTCACAACGCCAGGAGGACATGGAGACCTTCGCGGTGGAAGCAACTTGGGAATCCATCACCCAATCAGATTGGGAGGCCCATGCTGAACGGGCCACTCAATCTGAGGATCCAATGGGAGATTCGATCTCACCCAATCGCTGCAACCAAGCCCTGGCTGAAACTGACTTGGGACCTATCCCAACCAAAAAAAATTTTTGCCCCACTCGACGGTGCACCAAACTTATTCGCACCGCAAAAAATTCGTCCGACGTCGGGAAAACAAAAAGTGAAGGCTAAAGCCAATGTGACTCTTTCCGCAAATTTTAACAAAAACCCCGATACTGTTGCTGCTAATACCCGCGCTGCTGTGAAAGCCTGTGGGGACCTGGAAGAGGCTGGTGGGCCAGGGGGCCCACCCCCTCGCACCTAAGGTGCGAAGGGGAAACCTTCACTCTAGGGACACTGAATATTGCCAGACTCAAGGCCTCCCCATCCCGGGCTTGGAAACTGAGTTTTTTACAAAACAATTTACCCGTGGATATCCTGGCCATCAGGAAACCCACTGTCCATGAGGTTCCGAGGAAGCTTGGAAAATAATGCTCCTACCATTCCTATCCTTTTGGTCAAAGCACTGTGGGGTGCTAATTTGAAAAACAATTTTTTCAAATTTACATCTTCAGAAACATTCCTTAATGACCGAGTGCTCGTTGTCACCTTCTCATGGGCTGATGTTGCACACACAATCATCAATATTTACACCCCAAACGGTGCACAAGAGCATCAGGAATTTTTCTCGTTGGTCAAATCCCTCCCGCTACCCCCCAATTGTTTCCTAATTGGTGACATGAACTGTTGGCTAACCTCACCAACAGACCGGTGGCCGCCCTCACCCCACACCCCACAGGGTCACGTAGAACTACGCATTCTAAAAGCCACCCTTGGGTTAATGGATGCGCTGCCATGACATGCCCCACTGCTCAAAAATATGATGCGTCCCCACGTCCACAATGGCCAATTAAGGTCCATGACCCACATCAACCTTATTCTAGCACCGGCGAAATTCCAACCCCACATCTCCCACTTCAAAACAATTTGAATGGAATTCTCTGACCACTGACTGGTCTCGATAACATACCACTTACCCATCACAGTTGCAAAGGCCCCACATTGGTGCAAAATCTGCCCCCTAGAGCTCGCGTCACCAGGATTTTCCATGTGGGTGGAAGAGGCAACTTTGACAAAAGAGTTTGTTGCACTGTTTTGCGTGGACCCCATATCCACATGGGCAACTTTCAAAAAAGATACCATCCGCCACTATCGCCATCTCTCATCCAGATGCTCACAAGCCACATTGGTGGTTATATCATGCGCACTGGCAGAATTGGCCCACTTGGAGTCCAACATTCCAGCCTCAGGATATAGCCCTGCATGGGGCCAGAAGTGGGCGGAGGCAGCAGCCCACCTCAACGCACTTGAAAGGCAACACAAACATCAGGTTTGTGTCCAATACAGGGCCACACGCATCACTAAAGGTGACAAGTGCACCGCATACTTCTTCAAAAAAATTTTGCACCACGCCAGAGTGTGGCCTGCACACAGATACAAAGATCAGATAATTCTATTGTGGACATACCGGCTGAAGTGGCAATCAAAATGCAAAGATATTACTCCAAGTTATACTGAGCTGAACCAATTCAGCTGGCCGAAATGGCGGAATTTCTCAACAGAGCTCATATCCGCACCATTTTCCAATACCCAGAAATAATGAATTTAATTACTCCAGAACGAATTATGGACTACCATTCGCGGTGTGCCAAACCAAAAATGCCCAGGCCCAGATGGCATTCCATATGAGTTCTACAAAAAATATATTAAATATATATCCCCATTGCTGCTAGCCTCACTCAACCAAAGCCTGTTGGAAATGCGCCTCCTACCAGGAGGACATGAGGCCTTTATGGTCACACTCTTCAAGAAAGGGGATAGGCTAGACTTAGCCAACTGGCGCCCCATTTCTCTAACAAACACAGACACCAAAATTTTAACAAAAATCATGGCTAACCGTTTAAGGACTGTAGCATCTGCCACCAACTCTCCAGAACATTTTCAGTTTCATCCCCAGAAGGTCGATTTGGGATAATGTGCACTCTGTGGCTAATATGTTTCAGTCCACAGCCTCTGGGGCACTTGTATTCTTGGACCAACAAAAGGCCTATGATAGAGTAAAATGGAATACCTTAGGGCCTGCCTCCAACAATTCCGCCTACCTCCCCGCTTCATTAACTGGGTGATGCTGCTCACGGAATCTGCAACAATGGCAGTGCGCGGCCCAGGTTTCCTAACGGAAGTAGTCCGACCTCAAAGGGGCCTGCGACAAGGGGACCCCCTGAGCCCACTCTTATACAACTTCAGCCTTGACCCACTACTGCGAAATGTGAATGCCCAACTCACTGGGGTCCATGTGCCAGGCCAAACCCCAGTCAAGATGATGGCATTTGCAGATGATTGCGTGGTGGGGGTGTCTAATAACAAAGATGCACGCGCGCCAGAAGCCCTCATCCAGGAATATTCCCGGGTAAGCAACGTGGCACTGAACGCCTCCAAAACCAAAATCATCCTCCTTGGTCAGTTTCAGAATTGCTGGGCCCCAGCAAGTAGTTCCCAACCCGGCCCATCTGCTCGCCCACATCCACGCCTTACTAACTCAAAATACACCGCTCCACTGGTGCTCCCCTTTGTGCCACGACCTACCATAGGACTGGTACGCCATCTGGGCGTGTGGTTGGAGGCAGGTGGATACGCGTCAGCAGTAATGGAGTGCCATATACTGGACAACGTGACGAAGCGAATCGCCTCTCTCAGAGCCAACCCTACTACCCTCACTGGCAGGGTTGTTCTTGCCAACTCTATGCTCCTATCCAAAGTCTGGTTTGGAACCCACGCCATCCCCTTCTCCTCAAGCTTCTTCAAATCCCTGTATGCTTTGCTACAAGGTTGGCTTTGGTCAGGCCTCCCTCCACCAGTACGGCTAGAGGTCATGTTTGGCCCTCATCATCATGGTGGCATGGGCCTACTTGACTTCAAAGCCCATGCCGCCAAGATCCTGGGCACCTGGATTGCGGCCGTCACTGCTCCTACACTCCCATCCCAACACTGGTCCCACGCGGCCTGCTCTAACTTCTCCCGAGCCTTGGGCCTCAACAATCCATCAAACCCCCACTCCCTGATGAAATACCTCGCATCACACACATCAGCCACAGGTCCTCACGAAACAAAAACCCACTACAAACGAATCCTACTCTCCATGCGAAGCGCAGAGTGGAGAATTTGTATTAGTGGACATACAACCTGAAGAGGCCGCCCCTCTCCTCAGTTCACACAAGAGGTACAGGGGCTACCCATCCATGATGGCGTGATCCCCCATTCGACCCCAAGTCCTATCCAGGGTGGACTACCTGGACATGATGGACATCCCTTATTCCACTGAGACCCAAAAGACTATCTGGAAATACGCACACCATCCTCTGTTGCAGCCTCAAGTCCGCTCCCATGTGTGGCGCTGCCTGAGGCGGGTGTATCGTACAGCTGAGCGCTCTAATGCTTTACACTCATCCTGTGTCGTGTGTGGCCAGTATGGAACGCTGTTTCACCGCCTGGAGAAGTGCCCCACCTCTAAAGTAATATGGCGCGAAGTCCAACGTCTGCTAGGCCAGGATCAAACACATCCCTTCAGTCTGTCAAGAGATATGTTTGCTTCATCAATGGCCTCCCCCTCCCACCCTCCCTTCGTGCTCTGGTGGTTGCAATCGCCATGTGGACTATCCACACGATTGTCTTGGATGCCATCGCTGGATCCATCCCCACCCTCCCTGAAGCTGTCCACAGATTGTGGTCTCATTTGGTGGATCACTTTCAAGCGTGGATGTTTGGATATCTCCCACCACGTCGCCAACAGCTGGTCTCCTCCTGGTTCCCAGTCTGGTTCATCAAATCAGACCCTTCCTCCACACGTGCTCAATAGTGGCTACGCCCCCTACACACGTTCCCTCCCCCTTCCCATAAGTGGCGTTCCCGCTGGCAACAAGAGATAACATCGCTTCTCTGGGGTGCCTCCCCTGGTACTAAGTTTTGTCTCGTCTGAATCATATTCAGAAGTGTCCGTCCCATGGTCAGCCTTCCCCGCAATAAATTTAAAAGATAATTGGGGTTTTGTGGCAGGATTACCCATGTGGTAAGGTTTTGATGTACTTCAACAAAACACCACTAGAGAAAATACTTTCACCTTGGGGGACCTCCATTTTGTCTATAAAAGGGGGTCCCCGCGTAGGTGCTCTGAAGGACTGGGTGATGGTTGGAGAGTACCTTCCATTGGTTGCCCCTAAAGTCTGCCATGTGGACGGAGAAATTTAACCATTCAATTTGATTTTTAATGTCTGTGCAGGTTTTGAAATGGTGTTACCCTGATTAATGGGGTTCCACCAACAATTGGCCAGGGTCTTTTGGCTGATATCACAAATATTTATGGAATTATTATCATTAAAATTCAATTAGGGTCATCAGAAACTTGTAATTGGCTGACGTTTCCTCGTTTTGGCAGAATTTGATCCAAGATATTATACCTCTGCAGCTGAAAGGGCAAATGTTTAAAATTCCCAAAGCCTAGGCATTAGTCTCTTTGCATATTCCAAATACTATGAAACTGACCCATTATTCCTAAGGATGTTCAATTTTCAATTAACTGCACTATAGAGAACCAAAGGATTTTGAAAAGCATATAATGACGATACTGCCATTTTGGAATGAGATCTTGCTCTTGTTGTAGCTCCAGAACCTACCCATAACCAAGACTATTAACCTAATAGCCCCCAAGCCAAGTCAGTACTAGACACTACAATGTGTAAATTTATTTCTACAATAAAAAAAACTATTTTTTAGATAAGAAATTCATTTTTGTTCTCATGGTTTCTTTCATAATAAAGTTTACCTTTTGTTATAGTGTGTAGCAACCCGTGCTTTTTATACTCAACACTGCAGCACCAATTTCAACATAGTCCTTGTGCATTTTTAAACAATAAGTTCAGTGTAGTCCCCTAAGATGAGCATCAGTTTCAGTATTTCCTGTTTGTTTCTCATTAGTGCTTAAAGGTTATAAATTTATGGCATTATAGAACCAATTGCAGTAAGCTTTATATGTTGCAACTAGTGTAAATAGAGGGGCCAAAGCTATTCTGAAACCTGCTTAGTTAGCACAAAAAAGATCAACTTTAGGGTTTAATTATAAGTGATGAAAAGTACTATAACATGTATATTATTAGTACTTTTATAGTACTAAAGGATAATCAGGATTATGTTAAGATGAAATGATCAGCATATTATCATGAACCAACTATTGTTAATTGTGACATTTAATTTTATATGCAACTTGAACTCAAGCATTTACCTTTATAGAGTTTGATGGACTCGCTTTGGTTCATGTACAAGCTTTCAGTTATGCCCAATAGTTTATCATATCAAAGAGGTTTTGATCTGATAGTACAGATAAAAATTTTGCCAATCCTTAGGAGTGCTTTCACTTGTCAGATATCAGAAATTGTACCTGATGGGAAGAAAAAAATATCATTTTACTCCCTCAGCTGAATCAACACTTAGACCTTAGAAGGGGGTTAAGGAATTACCTCATTGTATTACCTGGAGAAATTGATAGTCAGCACAGCTCAAATAGACTCTAGGAAAACTCCAATGAACCAAACTAAGCCTAAGATACCCTGAGATGAAACCCTGCCAAGTCAAAATAAATGATCATTAGAAGGTCAGGTGACAACTAATCAAGTATTCACTTGAGGCAGCAAATTAAAATAAACCTGAAAAGGGGGTAAGAATCAAGAAGCTGCCAAATGATTAACCTAAGTGACCCTCAGTATAATTGACTTTGGTATTCACTTACAATTTTGCCCTATCAAAAATATGATACAAAGGCATTTTAGCATCTGGAATGCATCACCTTCCGAAAAGTCTCCTTCTTTATTTACCCTCTAATAATTTACTAAAATTTTTCCTTTTGGGGTTTATATTGTTAGTTTGACATACAAAAACCCTATTTGATACTAAAATAAAGTTACTTTATTTTTCTATACCTCAGTTTGGTACTTTAATATTATTAAGTACATTTCACCATGCTTACCATAGGATGGATACTTTAGTTGAGGGGATATTAATGGTGAATTGGCACCCTTTTAAATAAAAAATATACTTGTCATGCGACTTAGTTGCTTCAAGTATTGAATGTTTTTCTTCTTAGCATAGCGCCATTGAACTTAAAAAATATCCCTCCGCCATTATTGCATATCAGATTACCTTAACGCTCAGTATTTAATCTTCCCTGATATCTGAGAAAACTTTATCTTAGTTAAATAATGGTCTTTTTTCTTGATTTACATAAGCATTTTTTACTTTATTAAAACGTTGTCATCCTAACTAAGGTTTGTGCTTTTGTCAGCTTTGCCAAGCTCATCTCATTATCAGAGTAATGTAGTTGGTTTCAACACATCACATTTAACTAGGATCATGTGTTTTTGCCTCACCGCTGAAGATACTTATTTGAAGTCTGGCACACCTCTGAGGGGTTTGATTGCGCTACCACCTCCAGTCCCTCCCTAAGATTTTTTTCATGCACCTATAATGCCATCCCCCTACAGTGCCCCATTGTGCGCACCCTTCTATTGTGCCTCCCTTTTTTCCCGCCACATAGAAATCTGTCACACCAGTGATAAAGACCATATGGAGCCTTAACGTTTCATTGATCAATCACTTCTGGATTGAGCTGCGCCATGTCCCCTTATCCTGCAGATAGTGCATAAATTTCAGTTTATGTAGATCCATTGTGCCAGTTTCTAAAGTGCCAAACACTCCCCTCTTTCATAACCTCTAGTGCTGACCAACGTGCCTACATCATATTAAGGGGTGATATCACACTGACTAATGTCTTTAATGGCATTCACATTTCAAATGTAGCTGACCTCAAGAACTTACCTTTCTAGAGCTTGATTAAAAATCCTCTGGTGCATAATGTCAGACCTCTTGGTTATGTCCTATAATATCAAATTAGTAAAAGTTTTTATGTGATGGCGCAGTCAGAAATTCGTTCAACCCTTAGGAGTGCATCCACCGCTGTGCATCATATTACTCTGACACCCATTAAATAAATTTCCTGATAACTAAACGAAATCCATCTTAATTTTCTTGATAGTCTTTGCTTGCTTCATTCAAACATATTTTTGCTTTAAATAATACGTTATCATTTTAAACCAGGCTCTTTCTTTTGTCAGCTTTGCTGAGCTCATCTTAGTATTAGAGCAATGTAGTGAGTTTTTATCCTAATCTTTTTTACTAAGAGCATGTGTTTCCATTCCCGTTTAAAGATGCCTGTTCAAAGTCTGGAACACCTCTGAGATGTTCATTTGTGCTCCCACCTCCAATCATGCTCTCAGACATTCTGCATGCACCCATAATGCCATCACCCTCCAATGCCCCATAATGCTCACCCTTCTGTTATGCCTCCCATTTGTACACCGAACCAATGCCTTTCACGCCAGTGAGCATGACCATATTGAGTTTTGCCATGCTATTGACTAGCCTCTCTAGGAGTGAGATGCGCCAGTGCCCCCTTAGCCCACAGATAGTGCATAAATTTCAGTAAATTTGGAACCATTGTGACAGTTCTCCTAGTTTCAGTCATTCCTTTCTCCCCTAACATCCGCTGCTTCTCAACGGTGCCTTCATATTATGGAGGATGATGTCACAATCTGACTAATGTTGATTTTCATTTTCATTTTAGATATGATTTGAATTCAATTACTTACTTTCTGAATTTCATTAAATATCTTTTTAATGCATAATGAAGACTTTTGTTTATGGCCAATAGTTTATCAGATCATAAATTTTCAATCTGATGGTGCAGTCAGAAATTCTTCTAATAATTAGAAGTGCACCCATTATTGTGCATCATATACTCAAACTCCTGGTAATTAAGCTTCCCAATAACTAATAGAACCATAACTTAATTAATTTGATGTTCTTTTATTTCGCTTTGCATGTGAAATTTTTTACTCTAAATAACATTGTCATCCTAACTTAGGGTTTTTCTTTTTTCAGCTTCTCTAAGCCTTTCTTAGTATCATGGTGATGTAGCAGTTTTTTGTTATGTTACACATATACTCTGTTGGAGTCGTGAATAAGGATATAATATAATAGTCCTATTGCATGAGATAGATATTAGAAAATGAGAAGGAAGGTTGTTTAATTCCAAATGTTTGTGGTTTTCTAGGGAAATGTAATTGATGTGATCTGCTAGGCCATTCATAATTCATTTATAATATAAATTTTGCTACATTAATATATAGTATTCCAGTGGCGCATTGCATATGATAAAAATATTGAGTAATATTATGGAAACTTGGCATGACAAAATGAAAAAGTAAACTTTAAGGGCAAGACTTTCCCATATTAGGGTAAGTCCCATTGGTCATTTACCTAAAAGTGAGGAGGTTCATCCGCTGGTTTTAGAGGGTAGGATCAAAGGATTTAAGGACTTTAAATCTGTGTTGCCAGAAGGGCCTTGCAATATGCAAGGCCCTTCAGTTCCATACAGACCATGGACTCCAAAGGAAGGCTCTCTAAGTTCAGAACTGAGTTATCTAATTACACTTGTATCTTACATAAGGTCAACAAACTAGATGAATTGTTGTTCCAGTTTAGATTTATTTATAAAGATGAACATCATATATATGATGAGACCGATTTTATTAGTTCTTACTGAGTTTTATAATTCCTCTCCAACTTGGGCAGAAAATAGCATTATAGTTATGCGGAAACCCCAACATCCAGTTGGTTACCTATTGACAAACTTCATTTGAGCAAGCGATGATTGTCATGGATATATCTTGATTCTCCTATATAAAAGAGGAGGCAGAGAGATATAAGTTAAAGGTATGATAGTGTAATTAGTGAATAAGATTAACTTTTGCAATACTTTTTGATGATAAAATTTACACTCTTCATATCATGGTAGATGGCAGAAGTCGCAACTAATAAAGGTATTGTTCAGCTTTTGTACCAACTTCACGGAAGACAAATTATAAAATTAGTATATTTCTTGCATAGTAGAGAGTATAGAAGAGGTTTTTGATCAACTAGATTGCTATTAAGGGACAAATATTCCATTAAGTATCTATTAGACAAATTGAGGCTAAGTAGATGATTTTTATAAGATATTTTTGGTCAATAGAATGTACTTCTGCTACATACTTAGCATTAAATTAAATGATTTCTAGGTTAAGAAGATCCACTAAAACTATCAGATGCTAATAATAAGTAATTTTAGTGCCCCATTGGATTGAGAGGTGTATTGACTAGATTTGTTGTTCATTGGTGATAGACGTTTTCATTTATCACAATTTAAAGGTTGAAAGATAACATCAGATTTTGTTGGTTACTGTAACTGAGGACAGGGATGGATGGATTAATCAGGCTTCTAAGATTCACTTATTGAACATGTTCTAACTTGATAAATAAGGGGCAACAACTATATGGTTTTGTCTTTGCTTGTAGATAAACCTCTAAATGAATTATTCCTTAAATTTTGTAAAAGTCATATAAAGTAGGAAATAGTTTATAATATTAATTTATTATGAAAAATTGCTTTATCTATATAGGCTTCCTGAGGGTGTGAAATTTGTGAAGTTTAAGAGAGCCTTAATTGATCCAAGAATCAGGACCTTCAATTTCACTTGGTCTTGAAGTAGATTGTGACATAACCCTGGTATAATATGCAGTTTTATAATTCTTAAGATAAGTACTTTGTCATCCTTGACTTATTGATGTGGTGATCTCCAGTTCTTCGTCTCTCATCAGATCTTTAGTGACAGCAGTGTCTTTTTGAGTTGACACATTGGGATCAGTTCAAAATCAAAAGTTAAGTTGATACTCTTTTTAGCCCAGGTGTTGAGATTTAAGTTTGAACAACCATATGATATTGACCCAGCAATATTACCCAAGTGCCCTATAAACCTTGTCACTACCACTGACCACCTTGTCCCACTGTCTGTGTCCCTCATTAGATTAATTATTGATATGCCATCATATATTCCATTAGTTTTTTTGACCCAAAATCTAAGCATATAAATTAAGTTATTATAAAATCCTGATCTTTTGGTGAATTGATACCTATCAATTTTTCAACTGATGTCTAGTAACACAAAAAAGTTCCATTTGCATCAAACACTATTACCAGAAATATTCAGCCAAATTTACCATGTGTGTCATATACAACCAATACCCTAAAAATTTATCTGTTGTTTGACATGTGTTAAAATCTGGGTCTATTGGCCTCAAATGTTAAAAACTGACTCGACTGATAGTTCCCAAAAGTTTACTGCACAGGTTTGGTATGTGCACAATTTGCGTTGCTTGATAGTAACTAATATGTGAGCGATAATAGTATGATGACTATTATATGTAGTTAAATTGATAAACCTGATATGGCTCAATACTAAACCTATAATAAACCATGAAATACTGGTATGTTAACTATATGGACTTCTTCCCTGTTCCAGCTGAACTAAATCCACTCTCTGATTCAGATATTCCTGACCTTTCTTCTCATCACGATGAGTCTGTGGAGAATTACGCTTTAGGTCTGCTTTCTCTAAGGATATCTGATCCTTACTCTTTATACACACAAAAGAGTCCACAATTATTGTATACTACAACAATAATTAATTGAAGACTTTTTGAACTTATTTACCAATTTGAAGAATCTTTTTTATTATTATTAAATGCTAGGGAATGTATAGAAAGAATTTTGCGCCCTACTACTAAGTTGGCGCCTCATCCATAAAACGGCAGCTGTTGTCATTGAACTTCCCTATTACATCTCTTCTGGCGTTGGTCTTCTCGATTGGGTTAGGGATTCTTTGTTAGACATCCACATTCTGAAATGGAAAGAGCCAGAAAACATGTCCCTAACGTTTCCCGCTCAATCACAGCGAATCAACCACATTTGGCTAGCAACCTTCTTAGATAATGGGACCCTTTACCCATTATGGCAGGCCGCAAACCAACTGACTGGTTTTCTAGTTGCAGGAGGCATCACTTGCCTCACAACTGCTAATTAATTTCTCAATTAGTTGATGATGAAACCCAACTAATCCCAATTGATACACCTGATATTGAATTAACAATCAACTATCAGATGCCCCAATCTCATTGGCAACTCTGCCTGAAAAGATCTTAAGCATTCACCTGGATTGATCCCCTGAAAGATCCAAACCTGGAAAATTACCCAAAAAAATCCCGTGTACTATTAACCCAAATTTGAGGTCAACTGATATCCAATTTATTCACTAGTGGGACTTATATACTAGCAACACAGCAGATAACCTAAGAAACTGTAAAGATGGGGAAAATTTCAACACATCCCTCATCTTGCCTAGATTTTCAGTGAGAATAGGATTGGTACAAGAGAATACTGCCTCATATAGGTTAAGTATTTCTTAGTTCAGCAAAGCACAGTTAATCTTCAATCAACGCTGCTCAGGACAACCTTTGGCATGCGGTTCTTTTCCTTTCCTTCCTTGCTACCACATCCTCAGAGAGCGGTCCTCACAACCCACTTTCATGCCAGTATTGTTAATTTAATCATGATGATGCTAGTCCCAGAAAGCCAGTTTTCTCCCTGGTCAGGGCATACAACCTGTTGTCATATTCAGGATCTTGGTTTGGCGTCCTAGATTTCCTGATCTCCCTCCTTGTCCTTGACAGGTGGTTACTACCATCAATGTCTGTCTCATGGCAAAAAATAAGAATGATCAATTATATTCACTCTGTTGTTTTCTCTTAATACCTTTTTTGGCTCATATCATTTTTTCAATTATCTTTCTTTTAAAGAACTTAGTTCATATACTGGAAAAACATTGCACTGAAATTAGAGTAAATTAGAGCTTAATCTACACTGAATTGGATAATGTTGACCTTTATAAAAAGTCTGACATTCCACCTCTCATCTTACTCATTTGTCAAATTCTAATTTTTAGTACCAGCAATATCTTGACAATATTTCTGTTGAAGATGCTCATCTCTTCCAATTTATGAGTCTTTCTGCTCAAGGAAATCTCTTCTATTGTCCCCCTAGGGCCCTTACTCCAAGTCAAGCACGTGTAGGTAGTCCTTCTTCTGAACTACCATAAATGGCAGCTTATATCAATGAAACCATAGTAGTGACTGTCTTGAATGACCCGAGGCCAATTTTCCCTCTTCCATCAGTTCCAATATTTTACTTTGATACTCTCTAGATTTGGCTCCTTTTGTATATAATCCTACTTTACTGTTGAGCTCCTTGAAGCAATGCCATCCAATATTAGTCAGTTGTTTTATGCTGGATCCAAATTGCTTCCTGAGTTCCTTATTTGACTTGGTCAATATTATAAACCAGCTGTTATTTTGGATGAACTAGATAATGGAAATGGCAAACATTTTGAGCTCCTCTATGCAAAATTAAGGAACTGAGTAACCAAGGCTCTTTCTATAGCTCTGAACCCCTCCAATCTCTCAATCATCTTAGATCAAGACGTTGCAGCTTATGCTCTTTATTTCAAGGGCCAAGTTCTTTGAAGTTGGACCACAAAGCTTCCAGCCTCCCCTAAATTCCATTGTTAATTCTGATTTCAAATCCAAGAAGCTCATAGTCATCGCCTTCAGGATGCCCTCTGCTCCTTGCATGATTTTCTCATTTCTGGCGCTTCACATCGACACCTCCCTCATATGGCTTTGATTGGAGGCATAATTTTGGCAGCCTCCATCTAGCATTACTTGCTCTATGCCAGCTCACATGTCCAACATCTTTACCAAAGCCCATCAGCAAGTGCTCAAGACTAATCTTCTGGCTCTGGTGCTATATCATGATTACTTGTAGTTATTTACCAACTGTCTCTTCTTGTTCTGTTGCTTCCCTCCCTAATCAGGGGATCATGATTGGCGAGTACTGACATTTTAATTCTCTTTCCCTTGTCGCATACTCTCATGGTTCAGCCTCTACTCAACAAACTTGGTTTTGTGTAGGTCTAAACCTTGCTAGCGTTCAATCTCAAATAGATTTTAATGGCTTATTTACTCCTACAGCTATACATACTCCCTCCCTCAAGAGGTGACATAGGCAGAATCATCCCTGAGTTAGGATATTCAATAAAAATTATAAAATATATGATTTTTAGTGTGTGTGTTTCCTTTTTTCCATATTTTTATATATTTTTATCATTTTTTCTTATTTTTATATGGGATATGACTTTATTTGGTTCAGCGGTCCATCTTTTTACTACTATTACCCAAATTGGTTTTTAAGTATACTCTGATCCACCAGCTTTCATGGTTCAGAGGTCTTATTTTATAAGGCTTAACCATTTATTTTGGTTCAGCGGTCCATTTTAGGACTTAAACAAAAAATGGCAGGACATTATCCGCACCGCAAAAAATTCATCCAACATTGGGAAAACAAAAAGTGAAGGCCAAAGCCAACGTGACTCTTTCCACAAAAATTAACAAAAACCCCAATAGCGTTGCTGCTAATACCCACGCTGCTGTGAAAGCCCGTGGGGACCTGGAAGAGGCTGGTGGGCCAGGGGGCCCACCCCTCGCACCTAAGGTGCGATGGGGGAAACCTTCACTCTAGGGACGCTGAATATCGCTGGACTCAAGGCCTCCCCCAACCGGGCTAGAAAACTGAGTTTTTTACAAAATAATTTACCCGTGGATATCCTGGCCATCCAGGAAACCCACTGTCCACGAGGTTCTGAGGAAGCTTGGAAAATAATGCTCCTACCATCCCTATCCTTTTGGTTGACGCACTGTGGGGTGCTAATTTGGAAAAACAATTTTTTCAAATTTACATCTTCAGAAACATTCCTAAATGACCAAGTGCTCGTTGTCACCTTCTCATGGGCCAATGTTGCACACACAATCATCAACATTTACAACCCAAACAGTGCACAAGAGCATCAGGAATTTTTCTCGTCGGTCAAATCCCTCCCACTACCCCCAATTCTTTCCTAATCGGCGACATGAACTGTTGGCTAACCTCACCAATGGACCGGTGGCCACCCTCACCCCACGCCCCACAGGGTCACATAGAACTACGCGTTCTAAAAGCCACCCTTGGGTTAATAGATGCGCTGCCATGACATGCCCCACTGCTCGAAAATATGATGTGTCCCCACATCCACAACAGCCAATTAAGGTCCATGACCCGCATTGACCTTATTCTAGCGCCAGCGAAATTCCAACCCCACATCTCCCACTTCAAAACAACGAAAATGGAATTCTCCAACCACCGACTGGTCTTGATAACATACCACTTACCTGTCACAGTTGCAAAGGCCCCACATTGGTGCAAAATCCGCCCCCCAGAGCTTGCGTCGCCAGGATTTTCCACGTGGGTGGAAGAGGCAACTTTGGCAAAATCGTTTGTTGCACCGTTTTGCGCGGACCCCATTTCCACATGGGCAACTTTCAAAAAAGACACCATCCGCCACTATCGCCATCTCTCATCCAGACGATCACAAGCCACATTGGATGTTATATTGTGCACGTTGGCGGAATTGGCCCACTTGGAGTCCAACATTCCAGCCTCAGGATATAGCCCTGCATGGGGCCAGAAGTGGGCGGAGGCAGCAGCCCACCTCAACGCACTTGAAAGGCAACACAAACATCGGGTTTGTGTCCAATACAGGGCCACACGCATCACTAAAGGTGACAAATGCACCGCATACTTCTTCAAAAAAATTTTTGCACCACGCCAGAGCGTGGCCTGCACACAGGTGCGAAGATCAGATAATTCTATTGTGGACACACTGGCCGAAGTGGCAATTGAAATGCAAAGATATTACTCCGAGTTATACTGAGCTGAACCAATTCAGCTGGCCGACATGGCGGAATTTCTTGACAGAGCTCATATCCGCACCATTTTCTGATACCCAGAAATAATGAATTTAATTACTCCGAACGAATTATGGACTACCATTCGCGGTGCACCAAACCAAAAATGCCCAGGCCCAGATGGCATTCCATATGAGTTCTACAAAAAATATATTAAATACATATCCCCATTGCTGCTAGCCTCACTCGACCAAAGCCTGTTGGAAACGCGCCTACTACCAGGAGGACATGAGGCTTTTACGGTCACACTCTTCAAGAAAGGGGATAGGCTAGACTTAGCCAACTGGCGCCCCATTTCTCTAACAAACACAGACACCAAAATTTTAACAAAAATCATGGCTAACCGTTTAGGGACTGTAGCATCTGCCACCATCTCTCCAGAACAATTCAGTTTCATCCCCAGAAGGTCGATCTGGGATAATGTGCACTCTGTGGCTAATGTGTGTCAGTCCACAGCCTCTGGGGCACTTGTATTCTTGGACCAACAAAAGGCCTATGATAGAGTAAAATGGAATACCTTAGGGCCTGCCTCCAACAATTCCGCCTACCTCCCCGCTTCATTAACTGGGTGATGCTGCTCACGGAATCTGCAACAATGGCTGTGCATGGCCCAGGTTTCCTAACAGAAGTAGTCCATCCTCAAAGGGGCCTGCGACAAGGGGACCCCCTGAGCCCACTCTTATACAACTTCAGCCTTGACCCACTATTGCGAAATGTGAATGCCCAACTCACTGGGGTCCATGTGCCAGGCCAAACCCCAGTCAAGATGATGGCATTTGCAGATGATTGCATGGTGGGGGTGTCTAATAATAAAGATGCACGCGCGCTTGAAGCCCTCAACAGGAATATTCCCGGGTAAGCAACGTGGCACTGAACGCCTCCAAAACCGAAATCATCCTCCTTGGTCAGTTTCAGAACTGTTGGGCCCCAGCAAGTAGTTCCCAACCCAGCCCAGCTGCTCGCCCAAGTCCCCGCCTTACTAACTCAAAACACACCGCTCCACTGGTCTCCCCTTTGTGCCACGACCTACCATAGGACTGGTACGCCATCTGGGCGTGTGGTTGGAGGCAGGAGGATACGCGTCAGCAGTAATGGAGGGCCATATACTGGACAACGTGACGAAGCGAATCGCCTCTCTCAGAGCCCACCCTACTACCCTCACTGGCAGGGTTGTTCTTGCCAACTCTATGCTCCTATCCAAAGTCTGGTTTGGAGCCCACGCCATCCCCTTCTCCTCAAGCTTCTTCAAATCCTTGTATGCTTTGCTACAAGGTTGGCTTTGGTCAGGCCGCCCTCCACCAGTACGGCTAGAGGTCATGTTTGGCCCTCATCATCATGGTGGCATGGGCCTACTTGACTTCAAAGCCCATGCCGCCAAGATCCTAGGCACCTGGATTGCGGCTGTCACTGCTCCTACACTCCCATCCCAACACTGGTCCCGCGCGGCCCGCTCCAACTTCTCCCAAGCCTTGGGCCTCAACAATCCATCAAACCCCCACTCCCTGATGAAATACCTCGCAACACACATCAGCCACAGGTCCTCACGGGACCAAAACCCACTACAAACGAATCCTACTCTCCATGCGAAGCGCAGAGTGGAGAATTTGTATTAGTGGACATACAACCCGAAGAGGCCGCCCCTCTCCTCAGTTCACACAAGAGGTACAGGGGCTACCCATCCATGATGGCGTGATCCCCATTCGACCCCAAGTCCTATCCAGGGTGGACTACCTGGACATGATGGACATCCCATATTCCACTGAGACCCAAAAGACTATCTGGAAATACGCACACCATCCTCTGTTGCAGCCTCAAGTCCGCTCGCATGTGTGGCGCTGCCTGAGGCGGGTGTATCGTACAGCTGAGCGCTCTAATGCTTTACACTCATCCTGTGTCGTGTGTGGCCAGTATGGAACGCTGTTTCACCGCCTGGAGAAGTGCCCCACCTCTAAAGTAATATGGCGCGAAGTCCAACGTCTTCTAGGCCAGGATCAAACACATCCCTTCAGTCTGTCAAGAGATATGTTTGCTTCATCAATTGCCTCCCCCCTCCCACCCTCCCTTCGTGCTCTGGTGGTTGCAATCGCCATGTGGACTATCCACACGATTGTCTTGGATGCCATCGCCGGATCCATCCCCACCCTCCCTGAAGCTGTCCACAGATTCCAGTCTCATTTGGTGGATCACTTTCAAGCGTGGATGTTTTGATATCTCCCACCACGTCGCCGGCAGCTGGTCTCCTCCTGGTTCCCAGTCTGGTTCATCAAATCAGACCCCTTCCTCCACACATGCTCAATAGTGGCTACGCCCCCTACACACGTTCCCTCCCCCTTCCCATAAGTGGCGTTCCCGCTGGCAACAAGAGATAGCATCGCTTCTCTGGGGTGCCTCACCTGGTACTGAGTTTTGTCTCGTCTGAGTCATATTTGGAAGTGTCCGTCCCATGGTCGGCCTTCCCCGCAATAAATTTAAATTTAAATATAAAAAATGGCAGGACATAACCATCTCCTTGGTTCAGTGGTCCTTTGGGAAAACTCTAATTATTTTTTTCTTAGATCCACTGCTTTAGATACTTAGCAAGGACCCAATTAACAATCCTTCCATCTACAAGGTTCTTATGGGATATGCATCCATTGCTATCTTGATGATAATCTCTAATGGACCCAATCACAGTGCATCTAACTTGTTCTTTATTCCAAGGCCATGCATGACACAATAGACTACTTTATCACCTACATGGTATTTGTATAATACCAGTTCATTCTTATTGTCCATCATTTTGGCCTTTGTTTTTTCTTCTAGGTTGTATAAAATGCTTGTGACTTCATCTCAATTAGGATATTCGAAATTCAGAGCAAGTACTGCTTGGTACTCATCCCTGAAGTTAATTTAACCACCAAATACAGAATTGGTTGTAAAGCGCCTTTCTTCCATACAACAACTTAAATGGCGTTTTTCCTGTTGCCTTATGGTGACTGATGTTATCTATGAATGTCACCAAACTAAGGTATGTTACCCATGGGAAGTTCTCCCAGTGACCAGCTTCCCCTAGCGTCATGGCCAGCGTTCTATTTACTCATTCTACCAGTGTTATAATTTTGGACGGTATTGTTGGAATCCGCTGTAATGGTTGCACAGGTTAAACCCACTGAGCAACGGAAAGATGATGTGGGGATTGTCAATCATCTGAACAGACTGAAAATATAAGAAAATAGGAGCAATTGCCTGACAACACTTTTATTTCTTTTCTATAACTACAGCGACTCTTTTCTTTTCCACTCTCTCTCTACTACTAACTAACTACTCATTCAATCACCCATCTTGCCTATATACCAACGACTTTGGACGATACTCTTCTCATAGATTAGGCTATCCTAGTCCGCCGATTCTCCTTGGTTTCAGCTTGTTATTCTTCAACTCTCTATCGCCCTAATTGAGGCGATCTAAATTGTATTCATCGAATGTCAACATCACCTTATTGCTTTATTTGGAGGCGATCCAATAGCAACCCATTATAACCCAATATCGCCTCATCTCAAGGCGCTCAGATACTCATAAATATCATCCTAGTAGGAAGATTCTCACCATTCCGTCATACCTCTTCAGGGCTGGTTGTCCAGTCATATTGGAATCTTGACATTACCCCTTTTACTGGACAATAAGCCTCCTATTGTTTATACTCTGGGAGAAACTTCACGTGTACTCAAAAAACGATATAACTACCTGCTGGTTCTTTTTGATGTTATATGCATTGTCATCAGTTTACTCAATTATTTTGAACAGACCAATTCAGATGTTCTATCTTTTGTTTCTGCCCAAACCCATGCTGGTCATGTAGCAAAACCATCTCAACTTCTAGGAATTGGGTCAACCTGCTATGTCTTATCTGATCAGCAGCGCAATTCCTAATCTTCTTAACCAGGCTAAAGGAGTACGTTTCCATTTGCAACTTGATCAATGTGTCAGCTAAATTTATCAAGTAACGGTGGGGATACACGCCGCCAGTCTCTTATACACACAAATAAGGCAATGCTGGAAGAGTGGGGTGCCATCTGTATAGTAGTCTAAAGAGTCTCTTCCCCATAGCGGAATGGTAGCTGATATTGTAAGCAAAGACAGCAGTAGACAGGAGGAAACTTCAATCAGAGGGCCAATCGGTTATCAGCTTCATAAGAATGTTCACCGGCATCCCAATAACCCATATTAACCATTCCATTGGATTTGGGGTGATATGGAGTCATCAGAACCCTGCGGATGCCCATAAGCTCATTCAATCTGGGAAGGATGTGTGAGGTGAAGTTATTTCTGTTATCAGTAAGAATGAACTGAGGGCAGCCATATTGCTGGATAATACATTCCATTAAGAACTTGGCCACTGTGACTTCCCTCAGATCCCGTATCACCTGTGCTTCAAACCATCTCATCAAGTAAGTTGATAGCTACCATAATGTGCTTATACCAGTTGGCTCCCTTTGGCATAGGCCTGATGACATTGAGGGAAACTGTATGCTAAGCAAAAATGTGGTTTTACTAACTGGTACGAGGTTTTCTTAGGGAATGGCTTCTCCACTTGGCACTGGTGGAACAGAAAATGGTTTTAAGCACATCAAAATTCAAGCTTTCCTAATGGTACCAAGGGCACAACAACACTATTGTCTTGCGCACTCCACCATGTCCAACTGCCTTGTGGGCACTTGTAATAATCCTGGGCCATCCTGAGGGTCACATAAAATTCACTGGAGAACCGCCAGTCCACTTGTACAGTTCCCCCTTCCATTGGAAGGTATTCACTTGCATCTTATTTAAAGCTTTGATCACTTGGGGCAGTTCGTCGTCATATTTTCCGCTGAGCATCTTATCATACATCACATCACTGATATCTGCCGTCACAGCGATGGTCAGCAATTGAGATAAACAGTTGTCTTTGTGATGCCTTACTCTTGGGCAATGAAGTATATTTAAGTCATAAGCCTGCAGCTTAAGAGCCCATTGAGCTAAACGCCCTTCAGGCTCTTTGAGGCACTGCAACCAGCATAATGACGCGTGATCCATTATGACCTTAAACTTTACTGCATGCAAGTAGATTCTAAATTGCTTATACATGTAAATCACTTCTAAGCACTCCTGCTCAGTCACAGTATAGTTGCGCTCATGTCAGTTCATACTTTAACTGCAGTATGCAATGGGATGCTCTTCTACCTTGTCATCTTTCTGAGAAAGGACCTCCCCAACAGCAGAAAGGGACGCATCCATCTGAACAATAAACTCCCTATCAAAGTTTGGGTAGCGTAGCACCGTCGCACTGATCATCACCGTCTGAAGTGTAATTAGGGAGTATTGATGACGTTCCATCCATTAGAACGCAGCATCCTTTTTTAAAACTCAAAGAGTGGCCCCCAATACATCTAAAGTTAGTGTTGAAGCGCATGTAGTAACCAACAATCCCCAAAAATACCTGTATGTCACGTTTATCATTAGGTGAAGTCATTTTTCAGATGCCTCCACCTTGCCAGCTGTGATTTCAGTCCCTTGGAGTCTACCACAAACCCCATTTATTCCAACTGATCTTTAAATAAGTTACATTTTCAAGACTTAGTTTTGATGTTCACCTCAATGAGTCAGCGGGATACTGCTTCTAGATGATGGAGGTTCTTTGAAAAGGTTTAGGAGAAATACATTGATATCATTAAGGTATACAGGGATGCATAACAACTTCAGGTCACCAAGGATAGTGTCCATGGTTCGTTGGAACGTAGCCAAAGCGTTACATAGCTCTTGGGGCATACAGGTCGGTTGGAAAAGGCCTTTGGATGTGATTATGGCGCAATTCTCATGTTCTGCCATGGGTAACTCAATTTGCCAGTAACCTGATATCAAATTCATAGCTGAGAAGTAACAGGCTCCCCCTAACCAATATAAAGCATCGTCAATCCGTGGCAAGGGGTACAAGTCCTTTTTTGTAATACTATTGAGCTTCCAGTGGTCTATTACTATGCGGTTAATGCCATCCTTTTTTTACAATCAGAATGGGTGAAGCCCATGGATTCTTGGATGGTTCAAGCATTCCTTTCCCCAGAAACTTATCAATTTCCTCAGGGACAATGTCTTCCACTGCCCTCAATTGGCGGATTGGCCAAGATCTTATAGGGGATGATCACATTGTCCAGTTGATGGACCACCCCTCCCAATCACACCCTAAATTGTGATTGTTGACAGCAAAAATCTCCTTGTACTTCTGAAATAAAGCTATCACTTGGTTTTTTGTTCTTCCAATATCCCTATTAAGTTATTCTGCAGTACCACTGTCATTATGCCAGCTGTCAACTCGACTGTTTGGCCAAGTTCGTCTAATGAACCAAAATTATGAACCTGAAGAACCTCCTCAATTGGAGTCAAGTTTAATATGACACTATTTGGTGTCGGAAGATTTGAATTGGTTCTCTCTGGAAATTTGCAAAAAAAACCTTGATTTCTCCATGCCCTGAGAGTATAATCCCTGGAGCCACATGAGTCTCAAGCTATGTTTGATGATAGGTCCTAATGACCTCCCCATAAAGCCCAGCAGGCACTTTCACCTCTAACTCGTCATTCACTAGAACTTGGTGTCTGGAAGGAATAGGTATAGGCCCTGCAGCTCAGAGAGGTATCCCTTGGAATTCATATATCAGCTGAGAAAGGGGCCAAGTCTTGCTTTTCAGTCAAAGATAGCGAACTGGCATCACCCCATCACTCTATGCAAGGTTGATGGGCTCATGTGCACTGGATCCTTTTGCACTCCACTAGAGGTATAGTAAATTGTGATCCGCTGTCCCAAAATGGCAAGGGTCTCCTCCATCATATCAATGACAGCCCCAAAATGTCGCAGGAAAGCAGTTTCAAATAGCAAGTTATAATTTTTGTTTGGTAGAACAATCGTTAAAGCTACAATAACAATGGACTCAAACCTCAAAGGTAGCACACTGTACGCTCCCTCAGAGAAAGTTCTTTCTGCTCCAGCGATCCCATACACCATTCAATGGTTCATATCCAGTTTTAATGTTAACTTCGCCATCAACATAGTGTTAACTATGTTGGCTGGAGCGCCTGTTTAAATTATAGCGTTAACACTAATTTTCTTCTACAAAATATCACATTATGTGCACTTGAAATAAGTATATTGACTATTAATATGTAGACATTTATGAGATCTCTTTTTTTAAGGAAAATCATTGTCCCTTCACTAACTTTAGGGTATTCTTTATCGATGGCATCTACCAGAAGGGCAACATTTACTAATTTCAGAGTTGGCGCATCTGTGGCAGAATCCAGCTTGTCTGAGGAAGCTTATCAATCATTTGTCAGGCATACGGCTTTTGTTGCTCTGAAGATCCTTCATCCGCCACAGCCTTGGCTTGAGCTCATGTCACTAAATTCACTCCTCCAACTGGCTGCTGGTATAAAATTCCGTCATCATAATGAGGGGCTTCTACAGGATATACTTATTGATTCAAGGACGTTTGGAGTTGGGATTGCGGAGTTAGAGAGTCCCGTCTCTACTCCGCTCCATCTTTTCCCTGGTAATATTGATCTTGGTGCATGTAGTGCACATGACAGTTTGGGCAGCTTTGTGCCAAGTATCCAGGGTGACTGCATTCATAGCAGCTAACCTTATAAGAGCCACGTCCTTGATTTTCATATGAGGGTCCAGAGCAGAAAGTTTAGGGACGTTTGGCGTAACTAGGGCCAAGTCAGTAAGATGATTGCTGACATTTGATATCACTAGGTCCTGGTTAGTAGTTAGTTTGAAAAATGAATTTCATAATTGGCCCCGGAGCAGTAGTCAAACTGTTATGAATAATTCAGCTGAGGATGAGGCGCGGAATTATAGCAAGGCTGGGGGTTTCTAGGTGGAACGTGGGCTGGATGAGTGTATTCTTCTGAATAAGAGGGTACACCGGAGGCTGTATTTTTATGTTCCGTATTTGGCAGCGGAAAATTAGGGAATATGCAGCGCAAGAACTTTACAATTTTGAGCAGGGGAACGTCATCATCCAGAATCAGCGAAATGACATTGTGAAGCTCTGGTATGGATTCACTGCAGAGGTCATTGCAATGCACACGTCATCTTCTGCTTAGTATCCTGCCCCAATCAGCACTTAAGCTTCCTTCATAAATTGATCAGCAAACTCCATGAAGGTCTCATTACGGCGGAATCCAATCATCAAGAATTCTGCCTTTTGCTGTAACATCTTTGAAATGCCCCCAAACAGTCAAAGCGCAGTATCTTTTACATCCTGGTAGGTAATGGGGCTGTTTGGGAGATAAAGGTGACTTGATTGGCACTCCCAACATCCAAGGCAGATATCAACAGTCTTGTTTTCCAACAATTAGATGCGCCTTCCGCTGCAAATTCAAACCATTTGAAGAATCCATGGATATTCCAATTTCGATCAAATGGAGGCAGCTTCTCAATATTGACCTCCTCATCCCATTCATGACTTTTTGGGGCATATTGAGGAATGGGTCAAGATCCAAAAGCAGTTTCTCAATGATAATATGGTCCAGAGAAAGTTGGGATTTCCGCTGCTTTGGAGGTAACGTGGCCTTCTGCCATGGGTAGTACCACCATCACTTGAGGGAATTTTGTGCTCTGACTCATACTCATATCCAGAGCTACCATCCTGTGTGTAGTAGCTCTTACAAGCGTCATATTCCTCCTTGTTTTGTGCCCCCTTGTCATCCTTCCTCTTTCCAATGAGAGAGCTGAGAGGTATTGGTCAATTTCTGCTCCGCATATTGCAGTTGTGCGGTGTTGTCATCCAAATGATTGGCGAGTTCCTTGTTTTGTTTTCCCAGAATTTGAATTTGACTAAAAGTGCTATCAAGCTAGTGCATAACGGCATTCCATTATTGAAGAAGTCCATCCTGTTTCTTGAGCACTGCATCTAAAGTGAGTTTGAGTTCCTCATAAACAGCTGGAGCAGCACTTTGTGGAGATTTCCCAGCAATGCAGGCTTTATGAAACAAAGCTGACGACTGGAGATTTTGAATTTCTAGTGGTTGATCAATGGACCACCTGTAGTGAGCACTCACTGTTATAATTTTGGGCCGTATCATTGGGATCCGCCATAAGGGTTGCACAGGTCAAACCAATGAGCAATGGACAGATGATGTGGGGATCGTCGGTCCTCCAAACAGACTGAAGATAGGAGTAATTGCCTGAAAACATTTTTATTTCTTTTCTATAACTACTGTGACTCTTCACTGTTCCTCTCTATCTACTACTAACTAACTGCTCTTTCAATCCCCTATCTCGCTTATATACCAGCAACTTCAGACAATACTGTTCTCATAGCTTAGGCTATCCTAGTCCGCCGATTCTCCTTGGTTTCAGCTTGTTATTCTTCACCTCTCTATCGCCCTAATTGAGGAGATCTAAACTGTATATTATCAAATATTGACTTTGTCTTATCACCTTATTGGGAGGCGTTCCAATAACAACTCGTTTTAACCCAACATCGCCTCATCTCAAGGCGCTCAAATACTCATAAATATCATCCAAGTCGGCGGATTCTCACCATTCCATCATACCTCTTCAGGTCTGATCATCCAGTCATATTGGAATCTCAACAACCAGTACATTCATCTCTGGCTGGTATGGTACTGACATGACCCCTTGGATCCCCACTATTATATTCAACCTTGGGATCACATGGCATGTGAAACTCATTTCAATTTTCTTAACAAGACTTTTGGGCATCCATGGTGGTACACAATTTGATCCAGGATAATTTGTGTGGTACTTGTAGTGTCCACTTCCACTGAAGCCTTCATCTTGACCCATCTGGTCAGATAGTCAATCACAGATATTATATATTTGATCCCTCTGTGCTCATAGTCTTTGGTCCCATCACATTAATGGACACAGTATGCCAGGCAGATCCAGGACGAATTAGTTGATATTTAGTTGTGTTCTTGTATGGTTTGTGCAACTGGCACTCCACACAGAAAGACAGATAATCAGCCACGTTATAGTTGATAGACTTCCAGTAATAGTACTGGCAAATGTGGTTAGTTGTCTTCCTTAAGAATCCATGCTAGACAATTTTATGCATGGCCTGAACATTTTGCCACTCATTCTGATGGTCTTTGGAATAATTGTCATTTTATGTTGATTATCTTAAGTACTTGTCCATCCTTGGTCTCAGTATTTTCTATCGCCATAAAAAGCAAATCTTGGATCTCTTGAGGCTTGTTCCCTATTTCATCAACCATCTTCTGAAACATCTCATCATCCTGTTGGTATACCACTTGAATTATTAGTAACCTTGATAAGCCATCCGCACTTTGATGAGAAGCTCCCGCTTGGTGAACTATTTCAAAGTCATAAGCTTGGAGCTTCAATTCACATTGGGACACACATCCTTCCAGTTCTCTTAGGTTATGCAGCCAACGCAGGGAGAAGTAGTCCATCACCACTTTAAAGTATGTACAGTGAATATACAACTGAAACTTCTTACAGGCATAAATCACCACAAGGCATAAATTCTCAGTAACGGTGTAATTCCGTTCTGCTGCTAATAAAATCAAGTTCACATAAGCTAATAGATGCTTGTCCCCAAGCTCATCTACTTGACTCAAGACAGCGCCAATCACTATTAACAAAGCATCAGTATTTGTTATAGACTCTCAATTGTAATTTATATATTTCAATCTTTTAAGAATTAAAGAGATATCGGCGTAACTAATCAAAAGAACTCTGGGCATCCTCATTCAAAAATGAATCTTTTCTTCATATTATCCAACAAATGAAAAGGAAGCTCATAAATTCCTGAAAATCCTGTACAAGTTTTTAGTAATATCTGGCCATTCCAAAAGAACACTTGGATATCATGGACACTTCTCAGGATGTCCATCCACTCTATGGCCTCAATCTTCTGGGTTTGCAGCTGCAGTCCACTGGTGTTGATGACAAACCCCAGATATTCTAATTTTATTAAACAAGTGGCTCTTCCTCAGCTTAATCTTCAAGTTAGCCATGTACAGTCTCTTGAAGACTTCTTCCAAGTGGTTCAAGTGGTCAGTAAAGGTCCTACTGAAACATTTATGTCGTCCAAGTATATCAGGACACATGAGAACTTCAAGTCATTGAATATGGCGTCCATGGCCCTCTAGAACGTTGCAAGCGCATTGCAAAGACCTTGGGACATCCAAGTTGGTTGGTATAACCCTTGCGCGCTGATGATCACATATTTCTCCTGGTCTTCACTTGGTAAATTAAGTTTTCAATATCCCAATGTTAGATTCATCATGGAAGAATACTTTGCTTCTCCAAATCGATCTAATGCATCATCAATTTGTGGTAGTGGTTACAAAATCTTCTTTGTTATTTTGTTCAGCTTCTTATAGTCAATCACCACCCGATTATAGCAGACCTTCTTTTCACAATAAGAATAGGGCTCGCCCAGGACTCAATGATGGAACCAGGAGCCAATGCTACACTAGTTTGCTGATTTCCTCTCCCATTATCATTTCAGCGGCCTTTGACCATTTGATTGGTCTCATTCTTATTAGTAAATTTTACCTGGTATTGACTTTATGGATGACATTCTTTGCACATCTCAAATTATGATTGTCCTGGGCAAAGATTTACCAATACTTTCCAATAATTTGAGCATCTTCTCCTGCTTTCTTTACGTCAGATCAGTGAGTTGCTATCAGTATACCAATAAATTGATACTCTTGTCCACCCCTTCCAAAAATCTCATCTCAGCAAATGTCCCAAAATCTTGGTCCAAAAATTGATATTTCATATATATAATCTTTTTTATCTATTTTTTCTTTGTAATGGGACTTAACTTTTAATTAAGTTCAGAGGTCCTTCTTTTCCCATTCTCTTAAACTGGTTCATGCGTATACTTTGACCTACTAGTTTTAATGGTTCTTAGGTCTTATATTTAAGACTTAACCATTTAAGTTAATTCAGTGGTCCTTTTATAATACTTAACCAATATTATTAGGGCATAAACAATTTAATGGTTCAGCAGTCCTTTGAAACATTGTAATTATTTTCTTTTAAATCCAATACTTTCAGTTTTTCAGTATTGACCTTCTTCACTATAAAACAGGCAGCACTGTTTCTTCACATATAAGCAACAATTGATTGACTTTGGCAATACTCACAAATATTTCCATCCCTTGTGCCTTCAATCCTGTATTATTATTCTTCTGAATGGTCTTAATTTCATTTTATATATCAGCAACTGACACTTGAGTCTTTGTATCTCACAAAATTGTGAACTCCTCATTAAATTGTCAGTATAAACAATTGGTCTAATCGTTTCCTTATTAAAAGTGATTTTGGCATTCAATGCCATCTAAACCTTTTATGTAAATCCACTGGTGGATCCAGAAACAATCCACCAATCCTGTGTGTTGTACATTTTCCCTCACAGCTGAAAAGTAAGAATGTCTTAGGTCAAATTCAGCCTAAGAGGGGAAATGTCAGCCATTTGCAATTTTCTGATGATAATAAGAGCACGTTTAATAATAAAATGAATAAAATCAAGGAGATTGGCCAAAAGACCCTGACCAATTCTTGGTTGGAACCCTGTTAATCAGGTAACACCAGCTCAAAATCTTTATGGACACTAGCTGTAAAATTGACCGGTTAGATTACTCTGACCACAACACAGACCTCAGGGAGATCATTGGAAGGCATTCCCCCAACCCCCACAAAGTCCTTCAATGCACCTATGTGGGGACCCCCTCCCCTTTTATAGGCTTGGTGGGAGTCCCCTAAGGTACAAGAAATTTTTTGAATGGTGATCAGCTCAAGTAAATAAAAACATTACCTCATGGGTACGTTTTGGCCCATCAGAATTCCCCTTCTTTTGTTCCGCTGCCCTGAATCAAGTTCCCAAGTTGTGAAACGCTATTCCTGCATATTTCCTAATTTGGACTAGGTTAAGTTATTATGAACATATCCCAAAGTTCCCCTCAACCCCTCAAAATACTTTAAATACTAAATGGTCAGATGCTGAGGGGGTCGCTTTTCCACCTTTATCACGCTTATAATAAAATTCATAAAAATTTAAATTTTATTAGCGCTTTATATTTAACTAAAAATTATAAAAAAAACTTATGTGAAACCAGCTGGCGTGAAGCACCAGCAAGCAAAAATCAGTTGGTTTCCCACAATGTGGCTTAGCATAGTAACAATAACTTCTTCTAATTTCACTTAAATAATGATCCTAGTCATCAGCATTTTCTGCCTCATTTTTTAATAGCATTGGGTCAAGCAATTCCCTCACAATCTTGAATCAGTCATTTTTTGACCTCATTCTCTTCATTGATATTGCAATCCAATACTCTGAATTAATTGCTTTCCATATCAATCTCATCCAATGTCTCATCTAGTGTCTCATCTAAACACCTCACTTCTTGGGTTTATTTCAAGTGGACTCAATTCCAACTCAAGTTGCCCTGCTGATAATCTTTATCTTAAGTAGATGTCTGGTGGAACAGGGTTTCTTGTAGCACTAGACAGTTTCATATATAGGCTTCAAGTCCTTATCCCAAATCTTGAGTTTCTTCTTTGGCGTCGTTTGCCATATAGGGGTCACATTCACATTTCTAATTTTTCAGTTAAACCTGTTAAATTAGTCGCTTCATGTCTGAGCTGATTGAACGCAATCAAACGCAATCCACTATGCATACATCTTTAGAAATAAGACTTCTTGGTCCAAAAAATTTTCTTCTTGAATGACGTTACTTTCCCAAGTAACTCATTGCCAAAATTGGAGACTTCTTCTACTCCTTCCTTATTCTAGTGAAATTTTTTAAGGAAGTAAATAATCTATGATCAGTTAAATTCAAGGCGCTCTTGTTGACAATTGACAATTCTGTCCAAAGTTTTCTTAACTCTTCCTTATATGACATCTTAAATTGGCATATCTTAATCAACTGCCCCTTTAGTGGGCATCAAATGCTAAAACCTGGGTCTATTGGCCTCAAATGTTAAGAACTAGCTTGACTGATAGTTCCTAGAAGTTAACTGCACAGGTTTGGTATGTGCACAATTTGCGTTGCTTGATATTAATTAATATGTGAGTGATAATAGTATGATGACTATTATATGTAGTTAAATAGATACCCATGATATGGTCCAACTCTAGACGTGTATAAATCTATGAAATAATGATTATGTTAACTATAGGGTTTTCTCCCTGTTCCAGTTGAGCTTAATCCTCTCTCAAAATCAGAGGTTCCTGGCCTTTCTTCTCATCACTCTGAGTCTGCAGAGATTCACGTCTGTTGAATCTTTGGCTTAGAAGAAGGCTCACTAGTGCTTTGGGCCTCAAATTCAACAATAATTGGGAGGGGCTTCTCTCACCACTTGTATATAAATATATAA
Organism: Massospora cicadina; assembly: GCA_022478985.1. Classification (NCBI taxonomy): domain Eukaryota; kingdom Fungi; phylum Entomophthoromycota; class Entomophthoromycetes; order Entomophthorales; family Entomophthoraceae; genus Massospora; species Massospora cicadina. The sequence goes on along the minus strand of JAKSZP010018856.1, from coordinate 2,238 downwards.
AACTAAGAAATATGAAAAGTGTTAATTTTTATAGCTTTTTATTAAGTGCCACGCGGGGGTAAAAGAGAGAGTATCCTTAATAGATTTATAAAGGTATATAAACGTCAAGGCTTGCCTTTTGTACGGCTTGGGAATTTCTGAACTTAGTAGTATATGATTCCAGCCTATTAAAGCTCCTAAAACTCACTTCACTTAGGCTGAATTGATAATAGGGGATATTTTGGGATAAGACATAACTGTGAGGTAACACTTATTATATTTGAACCAATCCCCTTGTGTGAAAAATATTTCATCTTGGGAAACACCAGCCGTCCCTATAAAAGAAAGTGGTCCCCATGTAGGTGCTGGAATGGGACTGTAAGGGCTGGGTGAGATCCATCTGATGGACGCCTCAGAGTTTGCCACAATAATTGGAATAATCAGATTGTTAAACTTAGCTTTAATTTTCAATGAAGTATTTGAACTAGTGTTATCCCAATTTGTGGTGTTCCACCAAGAATTGGCTAGGGTCTTTTAGCTTATTTCTTTATTATTTAAATTGAAGTTAGTATTAGGGACCAGTAAATGTCCAATATTTTTCCTTCTCAACCGATTTGGACCCACAACAGTCCTATCTTGTTGCTGAAAGGGCAAATGTCTGACATCACCACCCTCAAGAATGTTGGGGGAAGAATAAGGCCGAAGGAAGTGACCATGCACCCAATTAATTGTGACTCCAGAAGTGAGGTATTTGATTAAGTACTCATCCACTCACTTTTATGTAATTGAAATTGGCCCTTCCCAGTTTGAACCAAGCTTCTCGCTTCTAGGTGTGCTGCAGTTGTGATAATATAATACCAAGTCAGCTACTTGGAATGATTGGAGAGTGACCTGGAACTCATTTTCTTTTAGCTTCATTTGATACCATCTTAGCTAAATTGTCATAGCTTCCGCTTGTAGTTAATTGATATGTTGGGCAACTTTTTCATGTCTTTATCTGGGTCAGTTCTGTCAGTGAAATATCTTTTGCTAGTAGAGCTGGTATCCCAGGTTCTTAGCCATTCAGCACATGGAAAGAGGACATCTTTAAGATGCGATGATAACTAATTCAATAGGCCATAAGGGCACTAGGTAAATAAAGATCCCAGTGGAGAGGGTCTTAATTGGCCATTTGCAGATTATGGAGACCAGGGTTCCATTAACTCTTTCTACATCCTCATTTGTAGATGGGTTATAAAGGGCTGAGAAGAGTTGTTGCGCTCCTATGGATGTGGCAAGGAGATTCACCACACGGGAAGTAATAATTTTATTATCACATTAGAGTACCTGGGGACACCCATGCCAGGTGAAAATATATTGGTGTAAGAAGTTGGCCGTGGCTTTAGCCGTTTGAGCGGGGAGAGCTACAGCTTCAACCCATTTAGTGAATAATCAATACCAACTAAGATATAGCGATTGCCAGCTGTTGTCTGAGGGAGAGGACCTACCACATCCAGACTTAAGGTGTGGAAAGGTTGTTGAGGCGTCGTAGGTTGATATTGATATTGGGCCTTGAAGCTGGATTTTTTCTTACAGGTCATGCATGCATCCAAGACTTTGGATATGGTTACAAAAATGCCTTCCAGTAATACGGATCTTTCACCCACTTATAGGTTTTGTGTACTCCGCCATGCCCCATGATCATGTGAGACTCCAAAATGACAGGAACTCGTTCTGATGGCCGGAGATAGGGCAACCAATTTAATCCTACCTTCTTATGTAGCTTCCCATTTTCCACCTTGGTGTTGAAGGAGTGGCGATCAAGCATTTTTTGAACGGGTTCATCTTCATCAGTCCATGCATCTGGAGTCATGAGAAGATCATGTAGTCTCTCAGCTTCACTAGTGTCTAAGATAAGAACAGGTAGCCATGTTAACCCATCTACATTCATGTGGCGCGTTCCTTCCCGATGCTCAACAGTCATAGTATAAGGCTGATCCTTCAGAGCCCAGAGAGCCAACCGCCTCGTGGGGTCCTTCATATTCTGCAACCAATCTAGAGAGGATTGGTCCGTGATTACTTTGAAGAAAATCCCATATAGGAATGGGCGGTAGTGTTTGACAGTGAGCAGGACAGTCAAACACTCCTTATCCATGACGCTGTAGTTACGCTCAGCTTTTGAAAGCATTTTTCTAAAGTAAGACACAGGATGATTAATTTCATGCTCATCCAACTGATCTAGGATAGCTAAACAGCTTAGTCAGAGGCATCCGTGAACAA
>JAKSZP010018855.1:0-72751 GCA_022478985.1 Massospora cicadina | reverse complement strand
TTTTAATAAAATAAAAATGAGCGCTACTAAAAAATTGGGTTATTATAATTTTATTAGGAGCATGGGGGTAAAGCAAAAAGTGATCCCTCTCAATATTTGACTGAACAGTATTTGAACTGTTTTGAGGGTCAGGGAGAATTCGAGGATAGTTTCATAAATGCTTAGTTGCTTCCAAATTAGGTAATATAATAGGTGCTCCTATCAGATCTTGGGAAAAATGAGTTAATTTTTGGGAAACTGATAGTTGGGGTTTTTAGAAAAATGTACCCATGCGGTAAGGATTTGATGAACTTCAACCAATCACCGCTAGATATAGAATTTTCACCTTGGGGGACCTCTGCCATGCCTATAAAAGGGGGGAGTCCCCACATAGGTGCTTTGAGGGACTTGGTGATGGTTGGTGGAGTACCTTCCGCTGGTTGCCCCCAGGTTCGTCATGGGGTTGAAGAAAACTGACCGTTTGATTGCACATAAATTGCCCAAGCAGGTTTCATAATGGTGTTACCCCAACTAATGGGGGTCCACCAAGAATCAGCCAGGTTCTTTTGGCTGATATTTTTCAAAATCATTGTTACTCTTAAATAAAGCACTTTTCAGATCATTGCAAACACTTAAATGGCCAACATTTCCCCGTTTAGGAAAATTTCAACCCAAGACATTCTTCCTCTGCAACTGAGAGGGAAAATGTCCAACATCACCCCCCTCAAGAATGTTGGAGAGAGAATAAGGTCAGAGGAAATTGCTATGTACATGATTAATGATTACTCTGGTAGCTAAAGACTTTATAGAGTTCTCATTGCCTCTTTTATATGTAATTGTGAAGGGACCCTCCCAGGTGGTTCCAAGCTTACCAGTTCTCAGAGTAATATGGTTATGGTAGTATAATACCATGTCTGATACTTGAAAAGTAGGCAGGGGGGTTCAAAGCTCATTGACAGCCTTTCCTTCTTTAGTCATTTTTTGCTAAGTTGGTCATAGCCACAGCTTGGAGTTGAATGATACGCTGAGCCAATAGTCTCATAACTTTATTGGGCTCCTCAATTTTAGAGGGAAAAATATATTTTGCTAGAAGAGCAGGTATTACAGGTTTTTGCCCATACAAGACCCTAAATGGCGACATTTTTAAGATCTGATGATTGCTGATCTGGTAAGCCATCAGAGCAGTGGGTAGGTAATAATCCAAGTGAAGTGGATCAGAAGAGGCCATTTTTTGTAAAATGGAAACCAAGGTTCCATTAGCTATTTCCACAATCCCGTTTGTGGAGGGGTTATATGGAGCTGAAAATTGTTGTTAAGCTTCCATAGATGTGGCCAGAATTTGACTACTCTGGAGGTGAAGTTCTTACCATTTTTGCAGAGTAGTACTTGGGGGCAGCTGTGACGTGTGAAGATGTTTTAATTGTAACTTTGTGGCTATGGCCTTAGCTGTTTGAGCAGGGAGAGCTACGGCTTCCACCCACTTTGTGAAACGATCAATAGCTACTAGTATAAACTTGTTTCCACTAGTAGTCTGAGGAAGGGGACCTACTACATCCAGACTTATGGTGTGGAACGGTTTTTGAGGAGTAGTGGGTTGATACTGGTATCTAGTCTTAAAACCGTATTGCTTCTTACACATAAGGCAAGCTTCCAAGATGTCAACGATAGATTCCATCATACCATCCCAATAGTACCGATCCTTAATCCACTCAAAATTTTTCTTTGCCCCTCCATGCCCTAAGGTGGAGTGAGCTTCTAGGATGGCAGGTACGCGTTCCAAGGGCTGAAGGTAAGGCAGCCATTTTGACCCCATCCGCTTATACAACTTCCAGTTCTCTACTTTTGTGTTATGGGAGTGCCAAGCTAACATCTTCTGGACAGGCTCATCTTCATCCTTCCATTTATTGGGGCCATTAAGAGATCATTTAGTCTCTCCGCCTCACTATTATTCAAGTGAAGGATGAGTAGCTGATTCAACCCATCAACATTCATGTGACAGGTCCCAGCACGGTGTTCAATCTTCATATTGTAATGCTGGAACTTTAGAGCCCAGCGAGCTAACCAGCCAGTAGGATCCTTCATGTTCTGTAAACATTTGTGTGAAACGTGGTCTGTAACTACAGTGAAGGCAGTCCCATACAAAAAATGGAGGTAGTGCTTCATAGCTAACAGAATGGCAAGGCACTCCTTCTTGGTTACACTATAGTTGTGTTCTGCTTTTGATAAATTCTTACTAAAATAGGATACGGGATGATCTACACCATTTTCATCTAATTTGGCTAAGATTGCAACAGCATAGTATGAGGCGTCAGTAAATAGGATGAATGGTTTATTGTAATCAGGGTGCCTCAGAACAGGACATTGTTGCAGCAGTTGCTTCAACATCTCAAAAGCGGCCTACTGTTCAGCATTAGTAGAAAGGGGAGTTCCTAGTTAGTAAGCGAACAAGAGGTTCGCTGAACTGGGCAAATGGGTATAAAGTGATGGTAATACCCCATCATCCCTAAGAATACCCGAATATCTCATAGATTTTTAAAAGAGGCTTTTTAGAAACCGCTTCAACCTTATTTTACATGGGTTGGATTCCTTCTCGAGAAATGGAATGCTCAAGGAAATCCAAATTCGTTGGAAGAAGGTACATTTTGAAGGCTTCAACTTAATATTTGACTTGCATAATCTTTGAAACACTTCCTTTAGATAATCAAGATGTTCATTGAAGATTCGTAATTACACTGTAATATCATCAAGATATACAATGACACAAGTTAGCTTCAGGTCCCGCAAAATATGGTCCATCGCCCGCTGAAAAGAGGCAGGTGCATTACACAACCCTTGCGGTAATTGGGCTGGTTGGAAAAGACCCTCACTACAAATTAGAGCACATTTTTCCTGATCTTCAGAGAAAAGGTCCATTTTCCAAAAGCCGCTAGCCAAGTCCATGGCGGAGAAGAAATTAGAGCCAGAGAGTTGGGCCATGGCGTTGTCAATGTGGGGGATAGGATAACTATCCTTTTTCGTGAGATTATTCAATTTTTTGGTAGTCCATAACTATCCAATGACCTCCGTTTTTCTTTTTAATAAGCAACAGAGGGGAGGACCAAGGGCTTTGTGAAGGAACTAACAACCCCACATCTATCAATTACTGGAGCTCAGTCCTCAAATGCTCTTCTTCCACCTTTGAAATACAGTAAGGTTTTGACCAAATAGGGCGGGCATCACCCACATTGATGGAGTGACACCAGTCTTTATGTGACCATAGTCATGGTCTGATTTAGAAATATGTCGCTATATTCATCTAATAAACTATGAGCTTTTTCAATTGGACTGGCGTTAATTCATCCAAAATATGTACATTAGGTAGAGTGCATACCAGGTTATGTAGGCAGCCCCAAATCCGCCATAGAGACAACATGGTGGATACGTTCAATATCTTCTACTGGAAGTAGAAAACCTAAGCCAATCTCCTGGTGTTTTCGAAATATCATGTCTTTTCCAGTGAGGTTTCCCACAAAAGGGTAAGAGCCTCTGGTAGGCTGGGTCTAATATCCCAGGCAGTACCCTAGGCTCCATGGGGCTAACGCCCTCCAGACTTGTAATATGCAACAAGCAGTGATGTGGGATTTGTATCATGATTTTAGTGTTAACCATTCGTTGTACACCAGCTTTAATTAATACCTCATCTGCAGCATAGAAAGGTATGCTATCCCTTGCATCCACTGAATCAGGCAATTCTTAAGTGTGGTGTTCCGAGGTGGGATAAGATAAATTCATAGCTGAGAAAGGGTATTTGATCAGGCAAGAGTATTCATGCTTGCGGGGTTCTTTATTGGATAGTACTAAAGGGACTTCATAGTTGAGCAATGATAGGAAACCTTGCTTCATGTTGATTATTCCCTCATATTCAATCATAAATTGGGTGCTGATGAGCATATCATAGGCGTTATTGTCCAAAGCCACAGCAGGGGCTGATAGGATAAGCTTCCCAATTCGAATGGGAAGGGAAGAGTATGCCCCAATTGCATGGGTATTATTTGGGCCAGCGGTTCCAAATTCTTGCGTGTACTCAAGTCAGGCGCTAGCTTTATCTTTTTAATAAGCTTTGTGTAGATCACGTTAATTAGGGACCCAGTATCCAAGATGGCCAGAATTCGGACTTTTTGTATAACCACTTCAACTTTTGTGAGGGTTCCTCCAAAGTTAGGTGCCAAAGCTAAGACTTCCTTAAGCTTAAAGGTGGAGGTTAATTTTCGAGCAGTCTTGGGATAGTTTTCCACAATGGTTTTCATGGGCTGAACCTACTGAAGAGGTCGAATCAAGCTTGATAAGAATTGATCACCATCGCTGGCAGTATCAATAACTTTGAGCCATCCTAAAATTTGGCTGAGGTACGTTCCTTCAGGTATGGTGGTACAATCGACTCCTCCAGCATTTAAATGATCAGGAACCTCTAGTTCCGCGGGTGCTCCTAAAATATTGTATCTAACATTGTCGCAACCCCCCTCAGATTCCTCCCCAGGGGTATTCTCAATGGCAAAGCCACAATGGAAGTAGGGGAGATGTCTACAGAATATTGGGTAGCCTTAGGAGATGCATTTTACAGCTTGTCTGGAAGAGAAGGCACAGAGGCGCTAGTGAGCTTATGTGTGGGCATAAGGTTGTTACAACCTTACAGGGCTTTGATTCATTTGAAGGAGTGATAAACTTTTTAAGTCGCACTGAGGGAGCAGTTTTAGCAGGGAGGATAGGCACAGGTGGCCTCACTCCCAATTTTTCAACAGGCGGATGCTCCTCAATGGTTAGATTCAAGGTTGTTACCTCAGCTTCATATGGTGTGGAACATACATGGAGTTTGGCCACATCTAATAAAGCCTCCTTGATGTCATGGATATTTGTAAAGTAGCGTTTCACTGAGATGATATGTCTGGCTAGAGAGGGTTATTAAGTTAGCCCAGATAACAGAGCAGCAATAGCATTGTCAAGGGTGAGCAGGTTAGAGGTGGACAACTTTTGTGCAGAGAGGTAAAAACGTTCAGCAAAGGTAATAAGAGATTCACCTTCATATAAACTAAGTCGCATAAAGGCCTGTTTTTCCCTATGTAGACTCTGCTTTGATTCAAATTCAGCCAAAAAAGTCTCCTTAACTTCTGTCCAGGTGTACCCTGGGTTCAGGTTGGGTACAACCATCTCTTGTGCTAAGGGGCTTAAACAAGGAAAGATGTGTCGGACTTTTTTGCTTTTCTGTGGTACCATCCATAGCAGCTTCATAAAGTTATATGAAGGTATAAATGCTACCTTCACCAGGGGTGAACTTGTCCTTTATGGGGAGTTTGTAAGGGCGCTGTTCAAGCTCCTCAAGGCAGGACAAAGCGCTGGCTAGTTGCTTTTAAAGAGCAACAGGGTTTGGTGTACAGGAAACCCCTGTAGTGAGCACCATTTTGTAGGAATCCAGCTATTTAGGTGCTCACTGGTGCTAACGCCACTGGATCCACAAAATTTTAATAAAAACAAAAATGAGCGCTACTAAAAAATTGGGTTTTTTATAATTTTATTTAGGAGCAAGGGGGTAAAGCGAGAAGTGATCCCTCTCGATATTTGACCAAACAGTATTTAAACTGTTTTGAGGGTTGGAGGGATTTGAGGATAGTTTTGGAATAGTTTAGTTGCTTCCAAATTAGTTAATATAGTAGGCGCTCCTATCAGATCTTGGGAAAAATGAGTTAATTTTTGGGAAACTGATAGTTGGGGTTTTGGAGCAAAATGTACCCATGTGGTAAGGTTTTGCTGAACATCAACAAATCACTGCTAGATAAAGGATTTTAACCCTGGGGGACCTCTGCCATGCCTATAAAAGGGGGGTCATACATAGGTGCTTTGAGGGACTTGGTGATGGTTGGGGGAGTACCCTCCACTGGTTGCCCCCAGGTTCATCATGGGGTTGGGGGAATCTGACCATTTGATTGCACATTAGTCACCCAAGAAGGTTTCATAATGGTGTTACCCCAATCAATTGGGGTTCCACTGAGAATTGGCCAGGGTCTTTTAGCTAATATTTTTGAAATCATCATTACTCTTAAATAAAGCAATTTTGGATCATTGCAAATTCTTTAATGGACAACATTTCCCCTTTCAGGCAAACTCCAACCCAAGACATTCTTCCTCAGCAGCTGAGAGGGCAAATGTCCGACAAAGATCAGTATGGACAGCAAAGAAATAAGGCTAATCTGGCCAAGTTAATGAACTTTTTAGACCCAGAAAGCCAATAAATGGTGATGGCAAAAAATTAATGAGACAGAGATGTCTTATCAGAATGAAAACCCCATCATCATAAAGAGTTTGGGGGAGCAGAGATGAGACCACCATAAAGGCCGCCTTCAATAATTTTAAAGATGATGATATATATAATAGAAATTTCTAACCTCTTCTACTTCAAGGACGAGGTGTTATATGGTGCAAAAGTTCAGAAAAAAACATGACACAGATCTCCCTATACAATTCTTGAAAATATCTACAAAGTGTGTGTACCAATTATGCTACCCATATGAAATAATGAACATAATGTATTGCAAATGGTAAATTACCTTTGCCATTGTGATACCACCTCTGATGCACCCAATAATGGGTATCACAATTATTGAGACTACCCAAACAATCTGCCTCTGCAGGAAACCAAGATGTACCACAAGAACACCGCCTTGTCCAGAAACCCTGACATATGCTACATCATGTGCCAATATGAACTTTAAAGACATTAGTCTAGCCAGTGCCATGCCAAGGGGGCCAAGACCAAGGTTAACCAAATGGGAAAGCGGATACCAAAAACCAGGGAAGATAGTGGGCGGAGTGAAAAAAATTAAATTTCTACTGGAGCTAAAATTATTTTTGGAGAGACACACTGCCCTAAAACGCCCCCAGAACTTCAGTCAGTAATTGCTGATGATGTGTTAGTGGTTACCACCCTTTAAATTGAGAGAAGTATATAAAACAAGCTGCAGTATGTAAAAAATATTTGATGTGGGTCGACCTTGGGACAAATATACCACACCAATAATTTTTCTAGCCACTACAGGTTTTAAACTCAAAACCTGCACTAGGGTAGAAGCAGTTTTACCTGCCTGGCTAACCACCCCTAAACCTCATAATGTAATGGAACATATTCCATTCATAGATCCCTATGAAACTAGAGATAGTAGGAAAGGTGGTCAATATTTCAAGTTCAAATCAATCAACAATATTAGTTAATAATTTTATCAGAATAAAATTATGGTATTTTTAGGTCTCAATCCTGCCAGTACAATATGGGTTTTTTAAGCTTTCGCGCCTAAAGTATATTCAATAATTTTAACGTTTTTTGTTTAGTTATATTCTAAAGACCCTATTCCAACTCTCCCAAGTTAATTTCTATATTTTTTCTGGTCGTCTCTTTCCACGTTCTCGCTGTTTATGGAGTGATCACCAATTAAGATGATCTTAAATAAACTACCATATTAATCAAATATTTATTTTTATCATTTTTTTGCTAGTTTAATTAGAAATCAGGTTAAACATAACCCAATTGGAATCCCACAGACATTAATAATTGCCAACAATGTTTCTGTAAGCTACAAACTCCTGACCATATAAATAGAAAGATCTTTTTAAGGGATCATTTGAGCCTCCAAATCTCTCAGCAATTTGACCTGATTACTGGTCACCAGTGGAGATGCCTTTAAGAGCAAAACGTAAGTAAGTGCATACACCCTGGATACATACAGGTGACTAGAGGCTGACAGAGTATCTGATACCATATTAAACCTCAGCCCAGATGGGCTTTTTCTAAGTTGCCGCCAGGCCATAATTTGGTCAATAATTAAAAAGCTAAAAAATAATTCTGACCCCTTGATATCTAACAATTATGCCATTAGATCAAGGCAAATCTCTTCTGACATAAGGTTACATATATTGTTGTAATTGGCGCTTAGGCATCAATATACAACTGCACATGTTAAAACTTTTTATACAAAAAGCAGGGGGATTGTAAGGAGGCAGTAGCTCTAAAGATAAAAGACAACAAAATTATAGTCAAAGGCTTTTTATTAACAGCTTGAACTAGCTAGGTGAAAGGGAGATCACCATAATTTTCCATTCACATCATAGTAAGCTACACAATAAACTACCAAGCAGTGCATAGCTATTCTGGATGATAGTAGACATCATTGGCTTTTTAATTTTGTGGATAAAACCCTTGACAATTGTTTTATACCGGTCAGGAAAGGGAGAATATAATAATAAAGGGGAGTCTATTTATGATGCCATAAAGTCTTGTAAATCAATAGCCAGTGATTTGTGAGTTAGTGCCAGCGGGGAGGTAAGGAGCTGACCTCAGTAGCTATTCAGCTACATATAAGAACGTGGGTGCGTATTCATAGTAATCCGCCATAACTTAGTATGATGAATTGATAATGGTGTCAAGGCAATCTGTCATAACTTAATTCAATAAATTTCAGCACAAAGACCCAAGAAATTAAAGACCTTTGTTTAGAATTCAGAGTTAGCCAAATTAAATTAATGAAATGGTTGTTCACACCAAATTGCAGCATTTCCCCCATTTGACCAAACATTTCAGCAAAAAAATTAGTTGGAGTTAGGTGATGACTAGAAAGATGAGGCCGCTAGGCCAGGAAGCACATAAACATAAGCAATTATCTTATGCTTCTGAATGTGCACTGGGTAAGAGTAGGTGTTCTCCAATGACACCTTGATTTCTCCATTGTGGGGATAAACTGCACCAGAGACAACAATGTGATCTTTTTGGATTGGTGGTTTAGCATTAGTATCTTACCATACAATCCTTCAAGAAGTCTCAAAGTGATACCACCCCAATGAGGGCCTGATGCCCTAGTATAATCGTACACTTTTTTCCAGTGTGGAGTGATCCCATTGGACTTTGCAATCCATTAGAGTAGATTTAATGTGTTTTGCCCACCTTTATGAAATTCAATGGAAATAATTTCTCATTAAGCCCAACCTAAAAATTAAAGAAATTGCAATGTGAACTCAAGTTGAGCAACTTATTAAGCTTCCGCCAGCTCAAGAAGCTGTGCAGGCACTGTATGCACGTTATCTTCTATTCTATAATCCACATCTGATGAAAGATCTGCCATCTTTTCATCGTTAATTGATAATGTAGTTTTAGTGGGATTGAGAAAATGCTCAATAACTGTGCCTGCCAGACCAAGTTACTTATCAGTGGAATCCAAGCTATAATACAGAGTGACATGTTACCAGTCTACTTCCAAGTAGATTCCTCAAAGTTGGCCTCCATCCCATATTTTCTCATAAAAGAGGATTTGATAAGAGTTTCGTTATTATTGTGGGGTAAATGATAGCTGGAGCAGACAATATATTCGTACCAAACCCCAGCAGCAAGGAGCTATATGCCCCTAGAGAAGTAGTAGTATCAGGGTCCGTGGTGGATATTCTTTATGGTGGCCAATATCAGGTATGTCTTCAATCTTTTTATTGGTTTGAAAAAATGATTTTGATGGGGGCTCCGCTGTACTTGACAATCCGAACTGGTTGGTTGTACAGGCTAATATCTGCATAAGGACTTTCAGCCAGAATATTTGAGCTGTTGAGTGTGTGAATGTCAAGTTATCTGATTGACTTAAGTAATCAAATAGTTCATTGTTCGTTTGGGGCCGCAAAGCTAAGACAATTTTGATGCGTATATTCATATGGTATGTTTTCTCAATGAGGCAGCATTCTGCTATAGTTTAATCGTTAACTGGGATCTATGGACTTTTTTAAGGAGTAGAATATCCTGTTCTATGCCTCCTTAGCTTTTCCCAAGTCATTTTCGGTGGTTACAGTCAATAAGTGAATACTTGACTCTTTCATGTAGGGTTTGGTATTAGGAGCACCAAAGATTATGTGCAGCGCTGTAGATAACTTTTATTTCAGTAATGGTAGTTTTAGATGCAACGGGAATCTTAGCTTTTATAAAATTCTATGTGACGCTCACAGGAGTGGCAGAAAGTGATATGTGCGTCATAATGGCTGATTTTGGGCCCCATATAAAACTTGAGCCTCATAATAAACAAATCAGTGAAGGCTAACACGTCCTTGCCAACTTTAAAGTTGATTTATGGGAAGGCAGTTTTCTGTCCTATCATTTGTTCCGCTCCACCAAACTCATCAATAATATTAATCTTGGCTTTGATGTTTGACATGCCAACTTCAGTATTAGCAATACTAACTTTTGGCTATAGGGACCTGGTAATTCATGTTGGCCAGTTTAATATGGCCATTGGTGTTTCCCATTGTAATCTTACATAAATGTACATAGGTATGGATATTTCCATGCATATTGACTTGGACAAGTTGATGGTGTTGACTGAAGAAGAAGGCGCTGAAGTAAAATGAGGTCAGGGGTTACAGGAGTGGCAGCTGTTGCAGCAGGGCTGGCAGTAGCATATGGTAAAGGGAAATTAGTTAATACGTTGAGCACCATAGCCCCAACTTCACCCGTAGAATCATCAGAATTTGAAGCTGAAAAATCAACTTGGCAACACAATTGTCTATGTTTATGAGTGGAACACTTAAGGTCTTGGAGGAGTTGCTTTACTACACTAGTAAAGTGTTGCTGTTCCTGCCATCAATTTTTGTACAGCCTTGTCCTGATTCTGTTTAGACCAACTCAATTGAGAATTTTAATATTAGATCTTCTGGCCCTAATATTGGGCTATAAAGCACAAATATTCATCTCCTGATATATCTCAGAGATATCTGGAATTGTTTCCTTTGCTGGGGCATCTTGAAGTAACGCTTTAGAGTATTGGGCCGCGATGCTAGCTCTTGACAGACCCTCCTCATAAATGGTTTGCCATAAGGAATATAAGGTGGGTTGCCCTGACAGTTGTCACTTATGTATGAAATTTTTGAAGATTTTTTAAAAAATACATGTTATGAAATGTGGCCCATGTAGTGAGCACCAAACGTTGTATTAAGCGCTTAGTCATAAAATATAGTTTGCACAGTTTGGTTCTAATTATATAAAGAAAATAGGGGTAATGTATGGTGACAGTAGCCCTATAATTAGAAGATAACAAAAGTATCATCAAAGGTTTTTATTAAGCAGCTAAAACTAGCTAGGTGAAAGTAAGATCCCCATAATTTTTATTATTAAACAATAAACGAGACAATAGAATACCAAGAAGCGCATAGTATTCTGGAAAATGGTAGACATTATTGGCTTAAAATTTGTGGATAAAACCCTTGACGATTGTTGTAAATTGGAGGGTCAAAGGAAATACATTTAATAAAAAAGGAAGTCAGTTTATGATACCAGAAAAGTCTCATAAATCAATAGTCAGTGATTTGGGAGATATTGCCAGTGGGGAGGTAAGGATTCAAACCTCAATAGCTACTCAGCTACATATAAGAACGTTGGCACAAAGGCATGGTAATCCGCTGTAACTTAATTTGACAAATTGGTAGTGGCATTAAGGCAATCCGCTGTAACTAAATATAATAAATTAATCTCAGCGCTAAGGCCTGAGGAATCAAAACCTTTGTCTAAAATACAGAGTTAATTAAATTATTATAATGGAATCGTTGGTCAGAACAAATTGCAACATATTTTGAGATAACAAGAAAGGTTTTGAGAACCTTGTTTATTACATTATTTTTTAGTACTAGATGTTGTTTATTACATTATTAAAACTATATTTTCCTTGGCGATTGTGGTTCCTGCCAGCTCTCATGTTAGGGGTGTGACCATTATCCCAAGAAAATCTAACCCATCATCTTCTCATCAGATTATGTTAACTCATAATGGTGAGGGGGAGGTTGTGAGTGCTAATCGGACTGCTTGATGTTAGCTTCTTGTGCCCACCAGTGAACTTCAAGGGGAGTGTTGATGCTTTCTGTAACCCTAAGACTTCTGTTCAGTATTTCCCCTATCTCCCATTGCAAGAAAGGTCGCCCACCGGTGGTTTCCCTTCCACATTACTTAGCTCAGGGAAGCTTGAGGAACTTTAACATATTGAGGGGTAGTGTAACAGAATGGATCCGTTCAACAATTCCTACAAAGTTAACATAGTAGTAATGATGGTAACATTCCACTGAGTTTAAACCGATCAAATTGTGGTATTTTATGATTTATCAGTATATGATGGTATTTTAGGTCTCAATCCTGGCAATATAATATGATTACCATTTAGGCTTCAACGCCTAAAGTTTATATTATTATAACTTTTATTTTTGGTATATATTCCAGTGGACCCTATTTTAACTCTCGCAAGTTGAATCTATACTGTTTTTGGTCTTCCCATTCCATCTTCCCACCATTTGTGAAGTCCATCAACAGATAGACTGCCCTCAAATAAACTACGTTCTTGCTCAATTTTACATTATAAGTTATTTTGCCAGTTTAGTTTGAGTCTATGTTGGCCAACAACCCTTCTGTAATCATGCAGGCATACATCTATTGCCATCAATACACTTTCAGCCATGAAACCCTGACCTCAGAAGTAGAGAGGTCATTTTAAGGGACCTTTTGGCCTGTTGATCTCCCCACACCTCAGCCTGATTACTGGTCACAAGTATAGGCGCCTGTAAGAGTGTAACGCCTGTAAGTACATACTAATCTAGGTCCAAACAGATAGTTAGAAGCTGAAGAAGTATTTGCTACCGCATTAAACTTCATCTCAGATGGGCTTTTTCTAAGTTGCCGCCAGGACCTTATGTTGGGAAATATTAAATAACCCAAATTTAACGTCTGAAACTTTGACATTTACCTATTTAATATTCAAATTAGGAAACTCTCTTCCAGTGTAGGGTTACATATATTGAGATGATATACAAGGTTTTAAATACCTTGTTTGTTACATTGATGTGGTATCAGTACCTAAGTTCACCAACTGGAGCGATACAGATTACTATTTGCCTCTAGCAATATTCTAAAAACTATAAGTCGTTGTCAAAATCTGGGCAAGGAGTTAATCACAGGTGCTTATCTTCAGGATCTCAAAATGTAACAGATGCAGTAGTGTTGAAAAAACTTGGCAGCTTTTTATAAAATAGGACTAAAATAAAACACAAATAATTTTATTCCCAATAAGTTAGATAAGTATAATAAACTGATACCTTATTAGAAAATACCCTCCCAGTACTTATGGTACTCAGAGGCTAATTATTGGATGCAAGATTGGATTCAGTTTAGGCGGAAGGTAATGATTTTTTGTCAAAAGGACAAAATAGCCTATCAGAACTCAAGAAATCTTTTCTCTGATATGTCTTAATTCTGGGTGGTTGTTTGACAGCAGGTAGACAATTCCATGCGTAACAATTTAATAAAATTTTTAGATCAGCCATCTTGAAATTATTCTCATCTTGGCTGATAACATGAAGTCTAGTTTATGATTGGTAAATAAATTTCTTTACTCTTCAGAACCCGCTTCAGGTCTATAAAATGAGGGTATGTTCTCTTAGAAGGTAGCACAAAATTTAAGATGGTGTGTGGGCAGACTTCTCCAACAGTTTGCCTATTCTGCCGGGGGTTCAAAGTAACAATAAAAACTAAATTAAAGCTATTCAGCCATGGCTAGGATTAAAAGTTTTATTTTGATTTAGACTCTTCCGCTGAGAGCAAGACCAAGAATTTTTAATAAAATATAAACTATTTTCCACATAAACACTATTCTCAACTAGTTGAGAATTAAATTGTCCAACACTACCCCTTCAAGAATGATGGGGGTAATAAATGCGCAAAAATTGTTCATGTACTCTGTTGATAACGATTCCAGAGGAAAGAGACTTAAGATAATATATATTTTCCTCTTGTAAGTGACTACAAAAGTTCTTTCCCAAATGGACCCAAGTTTTTACTTCTGGGGTGATGTAGTTGTAGTAAAGTAAACCATGTCTGTATTTGGAAATAGGATAGAGGTGGTCTTAGCTCATTAGCTAATTGGCCCTTTTTGTAACAGTTTAAGCTAAGTTGGTCAAGGCATCAGATTGTAGCTGAATGATATGTTGGGCAACCTCCTCATGGCTTTGTCATAATCTTCCATCCTAGAAGAAAAACATCTTTAGCAAAGAGGGCGGGTACCCTCAGTTTCTTGACCATATGAAACTTGGAAAGGATACATTCTAAGGTTCCAGTGATAACCAATATGATATGTCATGAGAGCATCTAGAAAGAACTTATCCTAGTGTAGAGGGTTTGAAGTGGGCATTTTCCATAGAATAAAAACTAAGTAATTATCCTATATTTCTACAGTACATTTTTAGAAGGATTATAGGGGTCTAAGAAGATCTGTTGTGCTCCCATGGAGGTAGCCAGGACCTTGACCACTCTGGAGGTGAGTTTTATCGTTGTCACAGAGTAGCACCTGGGAGCAGCCATGGTGAATGAAAAAATACAGATGAAGAAAGTTGCGGTAGCTTTATCAGTACGGGCTGGGAGAGCCACATCTTCAATCTATAATGAAAGATGATCAATTCCTTCTAGTAAATGTCAATTTTCATTGGTGGTCTGGGTAAGGTCCCTATCACATTTAAGCTTACCATGTGGAATGGTTGTTGAGGATAGTAGGTTTATTTTGATTTTATGACTTGAAACTGGATTGCTTTCACTGGTCAGGAAGGCATCCAGGACTTTGATTTTGGATTCCATAACTCCCTCTCAATAATACTGATCTATAATCCACACATAGGTTTTATGAACTCCGCCATGCCCCAGGGTAGAGTGGGCCTCTATGATAGCAGTTACTCTTTAAAGGTAGAAGATAGGGCAACCAAAAGTCCCCTTTTTTATATAACTTTCCGCACTCCACTTTGGTGTTGCAGGAGTATTTCATTAGCATTTTCTTGACAGGTTCATCTTCATTATCCCAAACAGTGGGAGTCATTAGGAGGTTATGTAATATCTCAGCTTCATTCTTATCCAAGTGAAGCAAAGCCAACCAAGTCAACCCATCAACATTCATATGGCTAGTCCCAGCTTAGTTTTCAATTTTCATATTATAATGTTGGAGCCTTAAGAACCAATGAACTAAACGTCTGGTAGGATCATTCATATTTTGTAACCATTTCAAGGAGGCGTGGTTGGTAACCACAATGTTGTTATTTATATACAAAAAAGGCAGTAATGTTTTACAGTGAGTAAAACAGAAAGGCACTCCTTCTCTGTGACGCTATAACTGCATTCAGATCTTGAAAGCATTTTTCTGAAGTCTGAAACTGTGTGATCCACACTGTTATCATCCAATTGGGCCAGGATAGCTCCAACAGCATAATCTGAGGCATCTTTAAACAAGATGAACTTTATTATAGTCCAGGTGACGTAGAAAAAGACTTTCTTGTAGAGATTGTTTTAGTGTCTCAGTTGTGGCCTTTTGTTTGGCACCCCAATAGAAAGGGGTGTTCTTAGCCATTAGTCATATGAGAGGCTCACTGAGCTGGGTGAACTTTGGGATGAACTGATGGTAAAACCCCATCATTCCCTGAAACACCTAAATATCTCATAGGCTTGGAGGTGAAGGCTTTTTTAATAGCTTCAACCTTATATTATAGGTTGAATTCCTTTCTGTGAGATAGCATGTCCAAGAAAATCTATTCTCTTTTGACATAAAACTGCATTTTGATGGTTTTAACTTAATATTAAACTCACGCATGCGTTAAAATTTCCTTTAAATGAGTAAGATGTTTGTTATGTTAAGAAAACACTGTGATGTAATTGAAGTAGACTATAACACAACTTAGCTTAAGATTTTGTAAATTGTGATCCATTGCTCGCTGGAAGTTTGAGGGTTCATTACACAACCCCTGAGGTAGTTGAGTGGGTTATAATAGGCTATACTGCAAATGAGAGCATAAATTTCCTGATCTTGTGTGGAAAGTTCATTTGCCAGTATCTGCTTGCCAAGTCCATAGCAAATAAGAATTTAGAGCCGGAGAGTTATGCCAGAGCATTGTTAATGTGAGAGATAGGATAACTACACCTTATTGTGAGGTTGCTTAGTTCAGTAGTCCATAATACCCAATGACCTCCATTTAATTCATATAAGCAAGAGAGGAGACGACCAAGGGCTTTGGTAAAATACTAGTAATCCATAGTTTAGTAACTGTTTGATATCTGCCCTCACTTGTTGCCCTTTGACAATCGGATTTACAATAAGGTTTGGACCAAATGGGATGGGCATCACTGAAATCATTGTGTGACTCCAATCCTTCTTGTCCAAAGATAGTATCAGATTTAGAGAATATATCACTGTAGGCCTTTAATAAAGAGTAAACTTTTCAAGCTCATCTGGGGCTAGTCCATCTGAAACATGACTGTTAAGCAAAGTACATAACAATTTGTCAGTAGGTAAACCCATATACTAACATAGGACAAATAAAAGGCAAATGCTTTCAATTTTTTAATTGGGATCAGCAGAATTTTCCAAATCCTGATGTTTTTTCACAGTTATGTCCTTGTTGGTAAGACTCCACAATAGAATAATGATCGATCACTGGTAGGCTATGTCTAGTATGCCAGACAATACTTGAGGCTATAAAGGACTAACTTCATCAATGCTTATTAAGTGCAATAAGCAGTTTTGTGGATTTTAAAGTAATCCTGGTATCAATCATTTGTTGTTCACCAGGCTTAATAACTATTTTCTGAAGCATAAAAATTCCCTTCAAAGCGTCCACTGATTCAGGCAGTTTCTTTGTACCTAGGCTGGAAGTTGTGTAATGCAAAGATAATTCATATGTAGGTTATAGACAAGGCAAGTATATTTTTCCTTGCTGGGATCTTTATTATTTTAAAATAAAGGAACCTCATAATTAATAGGTAGAGATAACCATGCTTTATGTTGATGATTCCATTGTACTTGGGCATAAATTGAGTGCCAATAAGCATATCATAAGCATTGTTGTCCAATGCCACAGCGGGTTCCAACGGGATGTTTTTCCCAATTTAAATGGTTAGAGAGAAGTAGGCTCCAATAGCGCAAGTGCTGTTGGGACCTGCAGATCCATACTCTTGGGAGTATTCCAAGTCAGGCGTCAGCTTAGTTTTCTTGATAAGTTTCAAGGAGATATCATTGATTGGGGACCCAGTGTCTAGGATGGACATAACCTGGACCTTTTGGATACCGTCCTACCTTGGTTATAATTTCACCAAAGTCAGGAGAGAGAACTAGTACCTCTTTAAGATGGAAAGCAGAGGTAAGTCTACGAGCTGTCTCTGGAAAAGTTCTTTGAGGGATTGCAAGGCATGAACAGGATGAATAGGTCATGTCAACAGGGCAATGAACTGTCAGTATCACTAATGGTATCAATACCCTCGGACACCACAGAACGTGGCTAATATAGGTTTTATTAAGGTTCATGGTCTTATTTACTCCTTCAGGGTTTACCCAATTTTGAATCTCGACTTCAGCTGGAAATCCTAAGACATAATATCAAGCGTCTTCATAACCTCCTTCAAATTCTTCATTGGGGGGTTATCAATATAGGTCAATTGAGCAATAAAAGTGGGGGCGGAGTCAGGCACAATAGATTTGTCAGCAATAGGGGGCTGTCCCTACACTAACATCTCTTTCCCTGATCTTCAAGGTCAGCTTTCTTCTTATGGCACACAGTGTCAAAATGCCCAAATAAGTTACAGTAGACGCACTTAAGACGCTCATTTCGCTTAGGCTTTGACTTTTTTATCCTCAATGGCCAGGACTCAAGGTTTTGACAAAAATCCTCAAATGTTCTTGAGCTTATGGAAACCAGTGACTTCTAGCAAAGCCTATTTAGATATTGTGAGCATTCCAGAAGTAATGCTTCACTGAGGTAATGTGCATCTTCAAGGGAGGTTGAGAAGTCAACCCAGTCAGGATGACTGCAACGGCGTTGTCAAGAGTTAACATATTAGAAGTTAGCAGCATTTGGGTTTCAATGCAAAACTGTTCTGCATAGGCGGAAACTGATTCTCCCTTTTGCATGCTGATGTGCATTTAGGCCTGCTTTTTCATGCCTTAGATTTGTTTCTAGTCAAACTTGTTAATAAGGATATCCTTAACCTCCGCCAAGAAATAAGAGTGTTCTTATATGTAGCCATTTTTTCTTGGTCCATGCAGCTTAGACAGGTTAGGATTTTCATGACCTTCTAGTGATTGATTACCCCTTCCATGGCCGATCTATAGACGGATAGAAACGAGGCATCCTATCCTCACCTGGTCTAAGCTTGTCCTTAAATGTGGGTTTTGAAGGGAGGAGGTCATTTCCAGTGAGGGCATGGACAGCAGGAGCATCATGTCCCATAGTCTCCAAGAAAATGTCCATCTGGTCAAAAGAACAAGGAAGCCAATCAATATACTCTTGGATAGCGTCAAGCCTGGTTTCCGTGGCTTCAAGTGCTTTTGAGGATCGGATAAACATATACTTATTCTAGCCTCTATCAGCAGCTTATGAGTCTCAAGTTCACTAATTCAGCTCCCAAGCTCCTTAACTTTAAAATGAAGGATAGATAAATAGAGAACTTAGTTTAGTTCGTCAAATTCCACAACTTCCAACACGCTTTTTAAAATCTTCTTTCATTTTCTTACACTCCTCATTATCAGGAGGATGTATCCTTTTGTATATGGTCAATATTGACCTTTTTGAAGAAACTCTCAACTTGAGTCAACTAAAAGTATACATCTTTCAACAAATCAACCCCTTTTAATGGTGGTCTTGACATCCTGAGATCTCTTTTCACATTCACTGACTTGTCGAGCCAAATACTTTGAATTTAATAGAGGCCTTCAGCTTTAAATCTTTCTCCAAATGAGTCACCTTGATTTCTAAAGCGGGAGTGGACCCATGGGATTTTATTGAGGGATGCCGTCTAAGCTCTTCATTGCGTGACAAGGCTTTAGCCAGTTGTTGCTCTAAAGCGGCTATTTTTTGTTCATCACCCTATTGAGAAGTAGACGATAGAGACAATAGCTCACTATTAGTTTTCTCTTCATGCTTTTTAAGTTCCTTCACAAACCCTTCAATAAGAGAGTGAGTCTTAGCGCCAGACAAATCCAAATTATCACTGAAGATTTTAATGGCCTCTTCCACATACTTCACTACATCAGTATCAATTGTTTTAGTTAGCTCATGAAGCTGAATGATGAATTTGCAGTTGGCTTCCACGCCAGATTTCGCCTTTCCTTTATGATCAGAGGCCAAGTAATACAGATTGCAATGAGCTTGTCTCTATGAATCATAATTCACCAGGTGGCGTTGAAGTTCTTCATGGTGTGCTCCCAACAGGTGAATCATGTGAAACAAATCTGGGTGTCCAAACTTGTGGAAATATGTAGTCACGTTTGTGGGTTGATTATAAGTGTCTGGAGGGGGTGGTTTTTGTGTAGAAACATCAAACGATCTTCCACCAAAAATCCTCTCATGGGTAGCGATATCCCAGGGTTCAGTATGCCATTAGTCAGGTCTCTAACCACTTCATCAGCCAGCCAGGTAATACATTTGGACTCTGGTATAATAATGCGGTCAAACTGCTCATCTCAAAAAGGTGATGGGAGGGGGGCAATCCATCTAATTTCCCTATGCACAATTCTCATTTCTTATCCATCCAGTAATGTAAGTGACAGAAGCATCTTCCATCTTGGTTATAATTAAGACTGTGGTGTACGAGTAGCCCTATAGTGGGCACTACTTTGTCACAATCAGGGCAATGAGTTGATCACAGGTGCTTATCCTCAGAATTTAAACAAGTTAACAGATGCAGGAGTGTTAAATATTTGCATCTTTTTATAAGATAAGGACTATAATAAACCACAAAAAATTTAGCCAATAAGATAGATGGGTATAGTAAATGATACCTTATTAGAAAACACCCTCCCAGTATTTGTGGTACTTGGAGGCTAATGTTGGATGCAAGATTAGATTTAGTTTTGGTAGAAGGTAATGAGGCTTTGTCAAAAGCACAAACCAGCCTATCAGAAACTGTAAAAAATCTTTTCACCCCATTATGGCTTAGTTCAGGGTGATACAAACAGCAGTTATGAAAGTTCCATGTGGTCACATTTTATCTAATTTATCCAATCAGACATCTTGAAAATATTTTTATCTCGCCAATCACAGGATGTTCTAGTTTTGATTGGTGGGTTAAATTTTTTTACCTTTTGGAACCCCCTCAGGTCTATAAAAAGGAGCGTTCTCTTAGGAGGTAGCACTAAATTTAAAGTAGTGAGTGGGTGGACTTACCCATCAGTTAGCCTATTCCACCGGGAGTTCAAAGTAATGGTGTTAGCTCAATCCAAGGTATTTGGCAAAGGACTAGGAGTAAAAATATTGCTCTGATTTAAACTTTTTGCTGAGAGTAATACTAAGAAATATCAGTAAAATTTAAACTACTCACCACTGGGACATTCTTCTTAACTAGTCAAAGTTTGATTTTCTGACAGGCTAAATGTGGCCATACCTATCAGAGAATTAAGAAATCCAACTAAACTCTTTGAGGAGCTACAGTCCTACCTGAGCCAGGCCACAAAGCTTAGTGTCCACTTAATGAATACTACTGATGATTACTCTTCTGAATGTATGTATATCAACATTAGTGTAGGCAAGGTTTGGGTTAATACTATAGAGGATAACAGGGCGCCCATTAATATAGTATTGGTTAGACTAGTAAAAAAGACTTAGTCTATTGCCAGATACGAACCAGAAAGGAATATAGAATCTTGGGCCCATTTCAACTACTTTACTAGGGGCCTAAAATGTGCTGCCGTTAAAGTTTGGCTCCATAGTCATATTGTTTTTCACGTTTGTCTTAACAAATACAAGTTATGATATTCTCATTGAAACTTTCTAAGACGATAATGGAGTCAAAATCAACTTTGAGGGGAACACCCTAGCAATCCTTAGCCAGACTCTTAATGTACCACAGATGTTGAAGCTGGCAGACCAACTGTTAAGCTCTGTTATTTGTAAATTTAATTAAAGGATAAAATCCCCAATGGGATCAGAAGGGATGTGGTCAGACCAGTTCTTAATGCATCAGATCTTTTGAGTTGGAAAGTATTCTACTGAGGGCTGGCTGCCGCCTGACTATACTGATGGGCTACTAAGTTATGATTAGTACTAAAATTGAGCTATAAAACTTTCTGGCCTATATGGCAAAGTGTTCACACCCTTCAACCAGTAATTCAAAGAACCTGTAATAGTGTCTGGGCTCATCCTTCCATATTATGGAGAGATCAGAGTAAATAGTCAATTTTATCCTCACCTAATTCAAGTACAATGGTATCAAACTTTGATTTAATACATATTTTACCAACATAAAAATTAAAAGTTGTAAGGTAACGTGGAGCCCAAGTTCACATTGGTGTGAACTATACAGATCCCAAGAAATAACCTGAGGCATCAAGCAGGAAGATGTAAGATCCTACAAAGCTTTATACCTCATAGAAAGGCAATTATCTAAGCAAGGAAATGTTGGCCGCAATGCACGCCATGATACCAAAAATGCTCTTAATAATGGTAAACTTGAAAAACTCAAAAAGGGAAGTTTTTACTAAGGAAATGAAAGAAAATAAACAAAATAAGTCATTGCTCTCAAAAGTGAGGATAATGACCTTATAGGGGGAATGTGAATTGGGGGTTATTACGCTGTTCTTGGCTGCTACATAATCTTCTTAAATTTAAAGGTTCTTTGTGGTTCATGCTTGCAAATAAAGGTCAGAATCACAAATGGGCATAATAACTGGAGTTGGAAGAGGTGATGAAGAACGCCATGATTGGCTTCTCCCTAATGTAAAAAGGAAATTTTATTATAAGTTCCTAAATTGAGATGTGCTCCCCCACAACGGCCTGAATCTAATTGGCATATGCAGCAAAAAGAAAGCTATAAAGAAATCTTAAAAGGGAGGACTGGAATTGGGTTGGAATATTTACAATTTACAGTAAATAAATGATCATACCATGAACATTAAAATGAAAGATTTTTGTAGTTCTGGATTTAATAATTGAAAACTTTTTGAGAAAGGGTAGAAGTAAAAATATCTACCTGAGTAAAATGGGCCATTTTGGCGGTGTTTAGAGGGATTTCTCTGCATAAGAGCCTAATATGAACAATTTACAAACTGCTAGGAAAAGTGAAAACAGGAGAAGTCATATGATAAAGAGGGTAGAAGACCCTGTAAAGTTTAAGTTACTCTTCCCTTATTAACCTTCCAGCAAGGTTGGACTGTTGGAATTCCGCTCTCACAAGAAATTAAAACTAGGCAGTTTACAATGATGTCTCCATAGTGCAATAATTGGGAGTAAAATGGTAGAATAAATTAACCTATCCTGGGAACCAGGGGAAACAGGAAAATAGGTGCATGCTTTGGACATCATGGTATAAAATTGGTTGGGATGTCATGGGGATGATGTGCTGAGAAAAGGGCACAATGGACCTGAGAGAAACTTTTTTGTGTAGATGATAGAAGCCTTATCAGCGAGCACGAACCCAAAGCAACTTGCAATCTCACAGAAATACCAGGCTCTGCATGAGTTGAGAGAGTAAACCCCACCGTGGGACGCACATGCACCCTGCTAATCAGTCTCAAAGGAACAAATTGAGGCTTATGAAGAATACCTAATGAGCCAGATAATGTACTATTCTTGGGTTTAAAGTAGTGCATGGTGAGCAGCAGCTCACAAATGGTGGCAAGAACTTCAAGAGGAGATACGCCAACCTTCAAGATTACATACTGTCAGGAAAGCGGCAGATAAAGTTTAGACTGGCCTGACAGTAAGGGTGCGAGAGCACTCAGAAGGTGAGCCTGAATGCCAGAGGCACTGTTGCTTGGATGAAGTTTAATGATCTGGGAGGTAGGCGAATAATGAGTGCTGACAGGATACCATAGTGTGAAGCAACCTGGAAAAAAGCCAGGCTGTCGCAACCCCAGAATCCGCAGGATTGGGCATGGAGAAATGTTGGATTGGGACGTCAGGTTTAGGTTCCCCTATGAGGGGGGTTGGAATAGAGCCTTTGGCAAAGGTGTTAATTCTCGCCTGGAGTGGGTTTAATCTGCCCACAAAACGCTGAGATCCTGGTGGAGAATTGCTTCAGCAAGTAAAAAACTTTATAAGGCCTTGCGCAGTAAATTTAGGTAACAGTCAAGTGCAAAAAAGTCGCCAAAATGGCCACAATGGACCAGTATTTGCATTATCTGTGATTCAACACTAGCAGGTGTCACAGAATACTAGAGAAGATCAATTTATATTAAAAAGCTATTCATAAAAAGGAAATTTAATTGTAAATCTTTATAAAGAAAATTGACTGTCATTCCTCCCGGTGTGGGAT
Organism: Massospora cicadina; assembly: GCA_022478985.1. Taxonomy (NCBI): domain Eukaryota; kingdom Fungi; phylum Entomophthoromycota; class Entomophthoromycetes; order Entomophthorales; family Entomophthoraceae; genus Massospora; species Massospora cicadina. The sequence goes on along the minus strand of JAKSZP010018855.1, from coordinate 49,467 downwards.
GATTGCTTGAATGCTCAGTCAATTTGACAAAAACTTTGGGCTGCATGGAATGGGGCATTCAAGTGTCTGACCTAAACTGGGGTTTCTTTGAGTGAAAGGGGGTTTTCAATCTAAACCAACTCTGAGGGTGTCAATGGCAGGTTGAGCTGTCATCATTTTGTCATCAGACGCCTAAATTGCTGTCTTGTCACAATTATGCCAATTTGCTGGTGTCATCTCACTCAACGAGTAACAGGAGCCTCCCAGGGCCAGCCCATGTAGGGACGGTCCCAAGTAGTCAGGAATGGGTTCAGGATGCCCAACCTGCTTGCACCTGATTGCTGTCACCCATTTATAATTATTGGGTTCGCAGATTGATAGTTTAATGATGCAGGGGAAGGTTTACTGTTTTTAACTGATTTCACTGAATTCAAAATGGGCCTAGGAAAGGTAGTCACCACATCCATCCCACGCTGATTTTTATAAACTGAGACCTCAAAGCATATTTTTTATCTTACATAGCAATTCTTTGGTTGTTAACACAGTGATGGGCAGTGGAATCTTTAGAGGGGAGCTGTAACCCACCTCTCATCCACCACATGGGCGAGGTCACCTGTGAGATGAGGGGGGCTGCAGGCCTCTTTGGACCCTTCTTGGAAGGAAAAGGTGATATCAAAGGTCAAGCGCAATGGATGCTCCCTCAGACTTACATTATCCTTCCCTTTTTAGAAGAGGTGAGCGCCACCACCAAGGAACTGAGCGAGAAATTTGTTCTTATGGGCCTTGGGTAACTTGATCACCATCATCATCAAAATTTCAGATTAGGGCGGAAAGTATTGGGTGAGCTGCGTGGAAGCCTTGACAATATAAGAACAGTTTTCCCAGTCCAAGCACCAACCCGGCTATTATCATAGGCCAGGTAACCCTTCCAAGCAACTAAATACTGAACTGAACTGCGTGAGCACTGGGAATCCAAAATAGCATTGACTTCATCTTCTTCCAATCCCTTTAGTTATAATGTGTTCAGGTTCCAGTTGAATTTCCCCTTTGGATGGGAAACTGCAAGATGTAAAAGATGGGGCGTTGCTTCTAGTGCTCCGGCAACTTCAAGTGGAAGGCGCCAATCCTCAGGTCCTCTTCTAACAAATGAGGGCTTGAGTATTTTCTCACAAAACTTTCATGAGGGCACCTGCATGCGTAAATGCCACGTGTCCAAATTGACATGTGATCCCACCTTAATCTCATGCCCTGAAAGGCGCTTTCAGTCTGCAAACTGTTTATAGTCACTAATGGCCATAGCCAGGTGTTCCTGAACCAAGGACTGGGTGACACAAATGTGCTGAGCATGGTCAGCTGCAGTCAGCACCTCCGGGCAAAGGCATGGACACACTGAAAATAACAGGTTATACCCCAAGGTGGCTTCAAATGGGGAGAAGCTTGTGGATGCGTGATTCCCATTGTTATACACAAACTGAGCGAGTGGAAGATCATCTGCCCAAGTATCATGAGCAGCTGCAGCTTAACACTTAAGGTATTATTCCAAGATTTGTTTGACCCACTCAGTTTGACCATATGACTGAGGATGTTACACGGTAGAATGACATGGTGTAATCTATAAAATAGCTACGAGTTCGTTCCAAAACCACGCCATAAATTGGGTACCACAGTCACTGGTGACTTCCTGCGGTAGACCAAGCATAGAAAAAACGTGCCTTACGAACAGGCGGGCGGTCTCCTTGGAGTTGAAGCAGAGGAGCAAGGGATGAAAAAAGGCAAATCTAGCAAAGTGGTCTACAAACACCATGACTGTTGTAAACCTGTTGGAGCTTGACAGCTCAATAATAAAAGTCCTGGACACTGACATCCACAGCCCCCCACCTGATGCAGAGGGTGAAGGAGACCGTTCTTATTTGACCATTCTGATTTAGCTCACGTGCATGTTATGCAGTCAGCGATCCATTCCATAATATCCTTTGCAGGCTTGGCCAGTTGAAGGTATGCTTCACTAAATTGATGAATTTTTTGTTCCCTGAGTGGCCAACTGCAGGGGGATCATAATGATCTTGGATGACTTCATCTGGAGGAAAGGCTGCACTCGCAGGCGTGACCTAAACTGGACAAGCCCCTTGGCCAGTGAAAGGAGTGAATGCTTAGGAGTTGGAAGTGATAGCTGCTTAAAAGTTCCAACCCCTCTGCACACGCCGTCTGGGCCACTAGAACCCTCAGACCAAGGGCGCATCTGGACCTAAATCTTCTACTGAGACAATTGAGGGATTGATGGACAAAATTTGAGTTGACAGAATGACTGTGACGAGATCTGCATCATCTGATTCTGAAAGGCAAAGTGCAGGATTTTGACTCAAAAAATCAAGAAGCTGATTTAGCGCTCCCTCCACAAACTTGAGTTTGTAATTAAAGCTGCACAAGTCATAATAGTTCTGAGACTTCTGGCGCGCCAACTTCTGTGGCTTGCAAAATTTAGGAGAGCTTGGTGGTCTATATACAGTCAACTCATGTTGATCACCCTGCAAGAGATACTGCCAGTGGGTCAAGGCCCATGCCACGGCGGCCAACTCCTTATCATATAAGTTCAGGATTGTTCTGTGGAGGTAAGCTTGTGGGAGAAATTGATACCAGGTGTTCTAACCTGTCGTGCTCATTAAGCAGGACAGCCCCACCACAGCGGAAAATGCATTGCACACTATAATGTAGGGTTTGGAGGGGTTAATGTTCTTTAGGATGGGGGTAATAAAAACACCTCCTTAATTAAATAAAATTCCTGCTGTCACTCATGCATCCATCGGAATGGAACGTTTTTACCCATGAGTAGATTCAGTGGCGCAACCACTTCAAGAGAGCAGTTAAAATTTTTAAAAAAAATTATACAAAAGAAGCTTATAAGTTGCTTCTTCGTTTTTGGAATCAGCCACTTGCAAATGGCATCCGGTTTACTGGTCAGAGTGACATACCCATCTTTTAAGACGAGATTTCCCAAGATGATAACTTCCTTCCAGTAAATTTTCACTTCAGCAGCTTTCCAGTCAAACCCACCTTATGCAGGGAAGCCACCACAGCCTCTAAATCTTTTGCGTGCTGTTTGGGTGTGGGGGAGTTAACCAGGATGTCATCTATGTATGTGACCGCTCAGGTGAACTAGATGTCACCTAGCACACTATTGATCATCTTCTGGAATGTTGTGGGCGTGTTATAAACCCAAAAGGCATTATTCAAAATTGAAATATGCCTTTTCTTGTCCAGAGGGCGGTAAGCCATTACTGACCTTCTTCCACAAATTCTGATTAAAGGCGTTTACCAGATCAATTTTAAAAAATACTTGCGACTTTTCTATCACCTGGGCAGTTGTTTGTTCCAGTGGAATTGGGTAGGGGTCATGAACCATGGTCTTATTGGGTGACCATAATCCATGCAGGGGAGTAGCGAATCACCAGCTATTTTGGCAAAGACAATATTATGGCAACTGTAGATGTTTCCTTGCATACCAACCCTTCATGAGCATGTCATATAACCATGCATCGAGGGCAGCTTCTCGTCTGCTGTGTTGGGTACAGTGGGAAGATGATATTCACCACAGCCACCATTGTTCAAAACTTCAGATCGAATTAAGTATGTGGCAGAAGATTATAGGTCTTATCTATATCAAAAATGCTCTGGTAGGCCATCAATGCAGCGGTAAAATCTGGTTGAAGGCCCACAGGTGAAATAAGGGTCATTATGGATTTGAATTCTGGTCTTTAGTTAGAGTATCAAGCTTTAGAAACTCGCACTTTACCTTGGCATTGGCAAAAACAACATGTTTGAGTCCAGGTGGATTCTCACATGCTGATGACGCCTTTAGCCCACACCCAAAATTACTGGAAACATGAGGTCTGGAATCACAGAAAAGTGATTGCAGAGATAAACTGGTGGACTGAAAATTTACTGGGCATCGCATCTTGAAAGATGGCTGGGAGGCTGATGACGTGAGAACACCTCTGGACCCATATCCAAGTCTAATTTAAACTTTTGGGCCAACTTCAGACTCATGAAGTTACCCGCTGCTCCAGTGTCAACCAGGGCCTAAAAAGGACACCCAGTGTACCCCATCCTTATTTCCTTTGGTAATTAAAAATAGGCGTATTTTTTGTTTTTGGTGACTGTGTGCAATTCTGCTGAAAAAGTGTAAATTGTAACCAGATCAGGGGGGAACTGGTTTGAAAGGAATAACTCATTTTGGGCGATGAATGGAACTCATTCTCTCCAGGTTGGTTATCCACCAACTGAAAAACATGTGAGCTGAGGGTAACTTGTTCCATTGTAAGGCAACATCAGTCACAAGAACCAAAGAGGATACTGATTTGGCGTCAGAATCAAAAGCTGTACTCAAGTTGGCAAAACTAATCATGAAGTTACTGTTGTTTGTGTGGGAATTATAGCGGAGGGTAGCATTGATTGAAGTCACCAACACTCATATCTGTTCCACTGTCTCCACAGGGGAGGACTAAATGGCGTGATTGGTGGAAGAAGGATCCAACTTGGTCCAAAAATTGCAATGATGATATCCAAGGGAAGATCAAATGTGGAAGCTTGCTTGTGGAAAGTCACAACAAAGGAAGCCATGTTCAGAACATCAACGCTCATAGAGAATAAATGGAGCAAGTTAGCGGAATGCAACACAGGAGTTTCAAGGCTGTTGAAACCAATGTAACCAGTGAGGTGGTTTCACCCGTCTGGATGGCAGAGCGTAAAAGGGCACTCACCCACCAGCGGGCATCATCTTCCACCACATCCAGAAGAGCCACGCTCTGTTGTGCATTTTTCAGTGATGCAGAACTGACAGGGGCAATTGAGGGCCACACCCAAACCTTGGTGAGGGCGTCGAGAACCTAATTAAAAACTTTGAGGAAGCAGGGAGACCCACCCCTCAAGGTGGGCTGGGTGGAAGTAGAAGTCAATGGGTAGTTTGGGTATGGAGAAATTCACAACGCCACCTGGGAGCTTCGTATAAAATTGGCAATTGACTAGACAAACAACAGAAGGTAAGCCACTGACTGCACATTCATCTAGTAGATAGTGACAATTGATGTGCCTACCTTGACTGAAGAACGGAATTAACTGTAATTAATGGATGGTCAATTATGTCAGGGAAGCGGCAGAAAAATTTTTAGATGAGCCTGCCAGTCAGGGTGTGAGAGCACCCAGAAGGAGAGACAGAATTCTAGAAGCACTTTTGCTCAGAATGACGGTTAAATGGGCCAGGAGCTAGGTGTATAATGAGTGCTGACAGGATACCAAAGTATGAAGCAATCTGGCGAAAAGCCAAGCTGTCGCAGCCCCAGAGCCCACAGGCTTGGGCATGGAGGAATGTTGATTTGGGGCGTCAGGTATAGGCTCCCCCATGAGAGGGTTTGGAATAGAGTCTTTGGAAAAAGTGCAGATTCTTGCCTGGAATGGGCAGAATTTTGCCCACAAAATTCTGAGATCCTGGTAGAGAATCTCTTCATCAAGTGGATGAAATTATATGAGGTCTTGCGCAGTAAACTCAGTCAACAATCATGTGCAAAAAAAGTTGCCAAAATGGCACAATGGACCAGTCATTGCATAACCTGTGATACAAAGATAGCAGGTGTCACAGAATACTGGAGAAGATCAATTTATATTAAAAAATTATTTAGGAAAGGGTAGTTTAATTGTAAATCTTTGTATAGAAAACTGACTGTCATTCCTCTCTGTGTGGGATGACTATTTAAATGTTTAGTCAATTTGGGAATAACTTTGGGCTGCATGGAATGGGGCATTTATGTCAGGCGAACAGCAAGTAAGAATTAGACTGGCCTGCCAGCCTGGATGCCAGAGCATCCAGATGACAAACCAGAATGCCAGAGGCACTGCTGCTGGTATGTTGAATATGGAACTGGAAGGGAGCTTAATTTTCAACAGATAAAAACAGGATTTTGGGGAAGTTGTTTTTATTAAAAATTTAAGGAAAAAGAATTGACCAACAATTTTCTCAGTGCATTGCGCCTGATTAAATAGTCATTGATTTTGAGGGAAAACAAGCTGGGATCAGGTTCCACAAGTTTGACCTAAGCGGCGAATTATTTGGGAAATGGGTGGGTTAGTTCCCTGGGAACTGACATCGCAAAATTTGGCGGTGGGCCAAGTTACAATTAGTGGCATTGCATCAGGCGCAACGCCTGATTTGCCAGCAGGAAGCTTCGAAACTTTGTTGATGGTGTCTGATGCTATCACCTGCCATTGGGGGTGAAGCCTGATGGATTTGGGATGGGGGGGTTTCGAACATCATGTCAACTGAATCGCAACCATCAGGCATTTTGGATGATTAATTGGTCTTCATACCTTTTTGGCCATTTGAAATCCAAGCATCAGGCTGATTGCAGCCCAAATTAGTTGTGATTGATTCCATTTTGATGATCATGGCACATATTTCACTGATTCCTCATACCAAGTACTGCTGAGGAGAGTGTGGGTACTGAAAGCTGGATCTGAAGCGGAAGGGCTGTTACCCAGCACTCATCTACCACATGAGCGAGATTGCCCTGAGTAACGAGGGGTATGGCCATCCTCTTCAGTACCTTCTTGCTTGGGAACAGAAAGATGGCCCAATCAATGCCCAGAGGATGTTCACTGGGTCTTAAATTACCTTTGTCTTTTTCCACAAGAAGGGCCTCACCACTGAGAAACTGTATGAGAGCCACATTCTTGTGCACCTTGGGTAACTTGATCGCCATTACTGATGCAGGTTTTTGGGGGAAACAGAGAATCTCAGGGTGGGATATGAGGAATGCTTCGACCAGGTTCATACAATTCACGCAATTGCACACCTTGCCTCGACTGTTCTCATAGGCTGGATACCCTTTCCAGGCCACGAGATATTGGATGGAACGTCGCAATTTCTGGGATGCCAGGATAGCCTCTTCACTGGCCGCTTCCTCATTTTCAACAATGATTGGTTCTGGTTCCATAGAAATTGCACCTTTGAAGGGAGACATCTGGGAAACTACTGGGCTTTGGGGAGCAAACTCATTGTAAGTTGAGATGTCAGACTCTACTGACATGGGCAAGATAGCCGCGGCAACTATGGGGTATGGGTTTGGAGTTTTGAGTGGGATAGGACTAATGTGGCAGGGATACCTTCTTCACGACCTAATTCAGTTGGAAGGAAGGGACCATTGCTGCGCCAATATCTATGAGAAAGGCAGAAATGGTAGAGATTGATGTTTGGTCGATTATGTCAGGCGAACAGCAAGTAAGAAGTAGACTGGCCTGCCAGTCCAGATGCCAGAGCATCCAAATGGCAAACCAGAATGCCAGAGGCACTGCTGCTGGTATGACGAATATGGAACTGGAAGGGAGCTTAATTTTCAACAGATAGAAACAGGATTTTAGGGAAGTTTTTTTATTGGAAAATTTAAGTAAGGAGAACCGACCAACAATTTTCTCAGTGCAATGCACCTGATTAAATAGTTTCAATTTTGAGGGAAAACAAGCTAGGATTGGGTTCCGTAAGTTTGACCTAAGCGGCGAATTATTTGGGAAATGGGTGGGTTAGTTCCCTGGGAACTGATATCACAAAATTTGGCGGCAGGCTAAGTTGCAGTCAGTTTGACCTAATTGGTGAAATATTTGGGAACGGGTGGGTTAGTTCCCTGGGAACTGACATCACAAAATTTGGTGGCAGTCTGAGTAGTGGTCAGTTTGACCTAAGCGGTGAATTATTTGGGAATGGGCGGGTTAGTTACCTGTGGACTGACATCACAAAATTTGGCGGTGGGCCAAGTTGCAGTTGGTGGCATTGCATCAGGCGCAACACCCGATTTGCCAGCAGGAAGCTTCAAAACCTTGTTGATGGTGTCTGATGCTATCATCTGCCCATTGGGGGTGAATCCTGATGGATTTGGGAGCGGGGGATTTTATTTGATCATCATGTTAACTGAATCCCAACTGTCAGGCATTCTGGCCAATAGTTCAGTCTTCATACCTTTTCAACCATTTGAAATCTGAGCATTGGGCTGATTGCCAAACAAATTAGTTGCAATCGATTCCATTTCAATGATCTCAGCACATATTTCACTGATTCCTCATAACAGTTCTGCCAAGGAGAGTGTGGGTACTGGAAGCTGGATCTGAAGCATAAGGGCTGTTACCCAGCACTCGTCTACCACATGAGCGAGATCGCCCTGAGTAACGAGGGGTATGGCCATCCTCTTTGGTACCTTTTTGCTTGGGAATAGAAAGATGGCCCTATCTACGCCCAGAGGATGTCCACCAGGACTTACAATTCAAGTGTCTGACCAAAATTGGCAGAACTTTGAGTGAGGGGGTTTTTTCTATTTAAACCAACTCTGAGGGTGTCAGTGGCAGTCCAAGTCATCATCATTTTTCTCCTCAAACGCCTGAACTGTGGTCTTGTCAAGATTATACTAATTTGAGAGGTGATGTCTTGCTCAACAAGTAATAAAAGCCTATCAGGGCCATCCCACGTAGGAATGGTCCCAAGTAGTTGGTAACAGGTTTAGGATGCTAACTTACCCACACATGATTGCTCTGGTGCCCATTCAGACTTGTGTGGTTCTGTGGATTAAGGATTCAACGCTACAGGGGAAGTTTTACTCTTTTTAACACTAGTGATGCCCAGCCCAAAAAGGAAGCCACCACGCATTTTTATTTGCAAATGGGCCAAACATAAGTTTTATATAATTATAAAAAATCCTAATATGCACCTCAGCTAACAGCCTAGGAAGCCATATCAGAAGGTAATGAAGCTTTTGGAAACTTTTTATGGCGCCTGCTTTAGCTGGTGGACCATGGTGGACAGCATTGGGGTAAGTAATCAGCAACATGTGGCATAAGGAGGTATAATTTTGAGTTTTTTGCTAGGAGGTCGGCAATGTCCATTACCTCAATGTATTGAGCAAGTTGATGCTCATCAAAAGTGATGAGAGCATGCACACAAGTAAGTGACTTGATGCGCCGGCAGGTTTTGGGATAATTGGGGTCAAAAGAGAAGTTTTTGCTGCATCGATGCAAGTGTGACTCACACCAAAAGCAAAATAATCAATTTCATACTTTGCATCTTCCTCAAAATTATGGGGGAAAATGGGGATAGGAATACCCTCAACAAGGGGCTCCATCGCCCATGAAGTTGCTGACAAATTAGGATGTTGGAAGGGCAGCTGCAGCCTCAACTGCTATTTTATTAATATTTTATAAACTGGAAACCTGTTTAGAGGGCGAAAATGGTGGGGACGTGAATCTGAAGGGTCAATAAAGAACTCATACAAAGCAAAATCTGGTTTTACATGGTACAGCTGTTCATCCTCATCAATCAATTTGAAATCATCAAATGGACTGGATTCAGCCAACGCTGGGCCAGCCACTGGAATTGGGGCAGTGGCAGGAGCTGATTGGCCATGTGCTGTTTACTATAGTAGCTCAGCTGAAACTGGTTCAGCCATCAACTCAGGATTCCATAATGTGGTAAAATTATTATTAACATTTTAAAATTTTTTATAATTGCCGCCGCCTTTGGAGCAGCACCAAATTTCCCCAAGGCTGGTGCTGGAGGATTGAGTCCCCTTTAAAAAATGGGGTAAAATGGACGCTGGCCCAACGCTTAAGGGAGGAGCAGAGGAAGTGGTGGAAGTGGAAACTGTAGGTTACTTGCACTTTGAGTGGTCAAGCTTAAAGTACAAGGGGCAGATGGCGCGATTGTTTTTGATACATGCCCATAATGGGTAATCAGGGGTGGATCTGATCACATTTCAGAAGGGAATTTCAAGATGGAATTATGATGAAATGGGCAGATTGTTACAAAGGCGTGAGGCCTACCAGACGATCTGCCTCATTTGAAACCACAAACTGCAACCTGGGATCTGCACTATAAATGGCCAAACCCTCCATGAGCTCATGGTAGAGGCGTTTGTGGGAGAGATGAGAGGGCAACCCGGTGAACTGGACCACTAAAGTTGCATATCTGGGAGCCAGGTTTGAATGGTGGAAAGGGGATTTTTTTTAAAAAATTCCATCTTGGCTTCTGCCGCTGCATCAGCTTCAGAATGGAAGTCAAGATCAAAGTACCCCTTAAAGGGGTTGAAGTAGATATAGCCAGCGGATTTAAAACTGCCATGGCCATCTTGATGATGGCTACACTTGCGTATGGGAAGGGATTCCCATATTCAACCTGGAGGCCAAAATGCAAATTGCTCCATGGGAGCACCAAAGGGCTCTAGAGCACCGCCTGGGAGCTTGCAAGGTGGTGGGCCAAGTCCTGAGGGGGACATAACACCTGGTAGCAATGGGATGGCCAGCAGAGCCAGCCCAGGCGCACTTTGGTGGTGGCCAAAAAATGCCAGATGGCGGCACACCACCACCTCAGGCTGGGGCAGCAGGCGTTTATTGTGTTGACATCAGTAAGTTTTAGCTCAATCGAGCAGTCATTTTTTTGTATTTTTTTAAAATCTAAGTTTGGCTTCATTTAGTTATCAAAGAAAAAGAAAAATCAGGAGAAGTTTTACTGTTCTAACTGAATTCAATGAATTCAAGATTAGCCTAGGGAGGGAGTCACCACATCCATCCCACGCTTATCTTTTTTAAACTGAGACCTCAATGCAGATTTTTCGATCCACTATAGCAATTCTTCAGTTGTTAACATAGGGATTAGCGGCAGAACCTTTAGAGGGTAGGCCATAACCCACCGCTCATCCACCACATGATTGAGGTTGCCCTGAGAGACAAGGGATGCTGCTGTCCTCTTTTGTCAGACATTTGCCCTTGCCACTGAAGAATAAGAATATTGCAGGTCAAATTCAGCCAAAAAGGGGAAATGTCAGCCATTTGCATTTCTTTGATGCCCTAAAAATAATTTAAATGATAATGTTGAGAATATTGGCCAAAAGACCCTGACTGATTCTTGGTGGAACCCCATAAACTGGGGTAACACCAGTTTGAAACCCACATGGTCACATTCAGTAAAATCAAACAATCATATTCTTCCAATCACACAACGGACTTCAGGGAAACCAGCAGAAGGTACTCCCCCAACCAGCACCAAGTCCCTCACCACACCTGCGCGGGGGCCACCTCCATTTATAGGCGTGGTGGCAAGCCCCTGAGGTGAGAATATTTTCTCAAGCAGTGATTGGTTGGGGTACATCAAAACCCTGCCACATGGGTATATTCTTCCCCAAAACCCCAACGTCTATTTTTTAAACTAACTCACTTTCCCAAAGATCTGATAGGATCAAAACCCATATTTCATAATTTAAAATCTGTGCTATTCAGAACTTATCCTCAAATTCCCATGACCCTTGAAAAAATTTAAATACTTATCAGTTGGATAGTAAAAAGGGTCGTTTTTTCTTCCTATTGTACTCCTAATAAAATTCATAAAAACCCAATTTATAAAGAGTTTTATATTAACTTTAAATTTATCTAAAAACCTTTTTGGAAACCAACCAGTGTGAAGTACCAGCGAGCAACAATCATCTGGTTTTACTACATCTTTGGACCCTTCTTGGAAGGGAAAAAGAATACCACCCAGTCCAAGTTCAAGGGGCGCTCCCCTGGACTTACACATACTCACATGTGGAAGGGTTCTGGCAGTCAGGAAGGGTGTCAAGAGGAAGTTTACTTTGCATTGCAGCTCAATTTTATAGGACGGCAAGCCCATTATGTGAGGAGCAAGGATTCTGTGTTCACATTATTGTGCACTAAACAGCTCCCATAGATACTTGAGGCACCAGGCAACAAGAACTTAAAATGACCCCAAATCATATTATCTGACAAGAAGGCAACAATCTTAGCAAGAGCATGTTGGCCACAATGCGCACCTTGATTCCCAAACATGCTTTTAAAAAATGGAAAACATAAAAAAATAGAAAGGAGAGATTTTTATCAAAATCAAGGGGAGTGGTTAAACAAAATAAGCCAGTAATATAAAAGTGAGGACACTGGCCTTTATAAAGAGAATGTGATTTGGGGTTGTCGCACTTTTTCTTGGCCAATGCATCCTCTTTTTAGGTCACAGGTTCTTTGTGGTTCACACTTGGGAGAAAAGGTCAGAGTCAAAAAATGGTTGCAACAATTGGGGTTGAAATTGGTAATGGGGAATGAAATTATTGGCTGCTCCCTAGTTAAGAAAAGTAAACCTTTTCAAAATTTTCTCAATTGAGACGCTCTCCACCTGTGGCAGCCCAGCATTTGATTGGCAAAGGAAACAAATTTAAAAAAAGAACCTAACGAAATAACAAAATGGAGGGCTAGAATTGGTGGCTGGAAAATTAGTATTTAATGTAGAATCAACTGATTTTACCATGAAAACCAAAATGAATGGGATATCAGCTTTTGGGATTCTGGAATGGGGTGAAAAATTCATTAAAAAAGGGGTAGCAGTATAGAATACCTACTGGAGTAAAAAGCCATTTTGGCGTTATATCTGAAGGATTAATATGCGTAAAAGCCTAATCCTTTAAATGTAGAAACCGCTATGAAAAATGAGAACAGGAGCAATCATATGATAAAGATGGTAGAAGGAACTGTAAAGCCTTACACAATGTATACATGAGTTCAGGACACTGGAAGAGAACATACTAGAAGAGTAGAGCTATGATACCATCTGCTCAGTATTACCTTTCAAATCCTTTGCCAGCCTGAAGAAAGATAAAATTATCAGGCAATGGCTTTGTTTGATAAGTACAAAAAATCTTTAAAATGAATCCCTTCAATTTGGGGTGCGCCCATGATTTGCTCCATCATATTGACACATAAAACCACCCAAAAAAAACCACCTCTGAACTATCCATTGGTCCAAAGAGATGGATGAAGTTGTCAATAAAGAATAAAATAAGCTTCTCCAAATAAGCATGCTCATACCATCTAAGATCCTACGAGAAACACACCTGTTAATTGTAAAAAAGAAATGGGTCTAATTTAATTTTAATGACTTCAAGAGGCTCAAAAATATAACGCAAAAAATTATTATCCTTTTCCAAGAATTTACAATGTTCTTGATCAACCATGTATAGTAAGATAATTCTATTCCATGGATTTAATCTCTGGTTGCTGGCATATAGTGTTACCCAAGAAGAACAGGAAAAAACTTTTAATAATAGCTCAAGGACTGCTCTAACCTATGAAAATGCTGCAGGGTTATATAATTCCCATATTACCTTCCAACGGGCTTTGGACAGCATATTGGGATATTGAAAATTCATTCATATTGGTGTATTTAGAAAAAACATAGTTCCTTTTATAAGGACGTTTAATTATTACCTACAACACCTGGAGGAATTCTTCCACTAGCTCGCTGTTACTAATCTCAAAAATCAAGCCTAAGAAATACAATTTCTCTTAGGAGCAGCTTGAGTATTTAATTTATTATTAACAAGAAGGGCTTATGGCCCTAGCTGAATACAGTAGAGGCATTTGAGAAGATGAAGACGCCAACCAGTAAGTGGTACATCAAGGTCTTCCTAGGGATGGTCAGCTATTATTGGCGCTTCATAAAGAAGTCTAGCAAAAAGGGAAATTTCTATTCCACTTTTTGAAGAACAAGGACAGTTTAGTAAATGACGAACTGTCAGATGGATTTGATTGAATTTGTATTTTTCTTTCCACAGCTCCAGTTCTCATACATCCAAAAATTTGACAGACTTTTTGTAAGACAATTGGATGCGTTCCTCACCGCTGTGGGGGCTGTGATTTCTCATTTGTTGGCAAGGGGTAGAGCATCCTGTAACTTACTGAAGCCAGATGTTAGGCGAGCACTATAAAAGTTATACTGTCACTTAGAAGGATTATTAGCTGTGATTTATGCATGCAAACAGTTTAGAGTTTATATTCACAGAGTGTACTTCAAAGTGTCAACTGACAACTCTTCCCTCAATGGCTGCAAAATATCAAGGAGTCTGAAGGATAACATGCACACTGGGCACTGAAGTTGCAGGCGTATGACTCCAAAGTTTGGCATCAACCTGGTGCAAAACACCAGAACGCTGATGGCTGTCCCATTTTATACCGTCACGTTGACTGCTGACATGGCATATATATTTATAAAAGAATGAACTGAACAATATGACAAAGAACCAGAGGGTTGTTACTGTGATGGATCAACTGATGAAGAAAACCATCATTAAGGATGGATATCTCTTCAAATTAATAGAAAGTTGCAATTATCTACTATCACAATCAACCAAGCAAAGGGATCTGATAATTGAGACCCATAAAGCCAGGGTTAAAGAGGTTTTCAAGAATAATTATGAGCAGCTGAAGCAATACTAACACTGAAAATTGGTGCATTATACTATACATAAGGCAATCATCTGCTGTTGGGAGTGTCAATTTGAAGTGCCATAATGCAATAGCACCTTGTAACAATTAGTAAACCTAACTTTGCCTTCCACGCTGTGTTGATAAATATTTTGGGGCTTTTTACCAGCAGAGGTCATCTTATTTATTGTGGTGACTATTGACCATCTTAAAAAATGTTTTGAATCCAAATTGATCAGAGAACTGGTGGCTGCGATGACCAACAAATATTCTATAGAATAATATTTGAAACATGGATGCCCCCAATTCATCTTGATGGACAACGGTACTAATTTCATCTCTCAGGTAATTTCCAAGCTCAACAAAATTGGTGGGGATTTGAAGGTCTTGTTAATTCCCTATCAATCCAAAACTAATTTTGTGGTGGAGTGGGTTAATGGCACTCTAGTTGGCATCTTATAGAAGTTGGCATCAGGCATACCATCCAATTGGAATTTTTTCCTAGAATCTTCAGTCTTTGCATACAAAATCACATAGCACTCATCCACCAGAAAATTTCTGTTCCAACTATTGTAAGGGAGACAGCCCGCCCTGCTGCCAATCCTATTCTCTTGCTTTCATGGATAGGGAATGGCTCCATATAATATCTAGAGAATCTCACATGAACATTATTCCAGCTCCAGAATGAAGCTTACTCTTCCGCGCTGGCCCAGAAAATGGGATGTAGAGATAACAACCACCAGAATTGACCTATTTGCCTTGTAGGGGGTGGAAGGCGAGTTGGTAGGGCGTATGGCTACCAACCTGAAGGTTGCAGTTTCGATTCCCACCATTTGCACATCAATTGGGGTGCCAGCCAAAGGAAGCTATTGGCGGTTAGTAGGTCTAATAACACGAATTCTTTACCCATGACGTAACCAGAAAAATCTGAGTTCCAATCCAGAGGTGGAAAAACTTTCTATGAAGGAGTTGACCCTGATCAGGTTTTATGTCAATAATTTCTTTCTCTATTTTGGTAATGTCCATCCCCTGGTCGATTTTCCTCAAATAAATCTTAAAGACCTGTTTGCCTTGTCTCAGCATAGGGGAGCAGTTGCTTTACTATTATAACCACAGTTTTTGTAGGACTAATAAGCTAGAACACATCTGGAAGGGTCCATTCAAGGTTATAGATAAAATGGCAATTAATACCTACATGCTCAAGGGCCCCATAAAGGGGCACATCATTAATAGAGTACATGCTAAATTCTTGAGGCGATTTCAGTAGGACGCTGAGGTGCTAACTACCAACAACTAATAACTCAACCACCATTTTCAGGAAATTTGTCAATCCCCTATATTTGGTCAAGTGGGGAAACGTTGAGAATTGGGGTTGTCCAACCATCTGACATCAACTCCAACAATATTACTCTAATGCCTTGTAGGTCTCAGCCAGTGCCCCACCCACATCTCCCATGAATATGAGTACTACCTAAAATTACCTTGCCCACTGCCTGTGTCTCTTGGAATATTGATTCCCATTAATCTTCCATCAGACATCATGCTAGTACTTTCTGATCCAAGTTTAGGGGCTACAAATTAAAAGATTTAATCAACCCTATTTTAGACAGATATTTTCCTATCAAATTATTTTCAGACATTTGACTCCCTTCTCCAGTTCTGTTCCCTCCAATTAATAATGATCATAGTTACTCATCTAATTATTCTGTAAAAATTCGCTGAACAAGCTCCACTATACCTTAAGGAAGGTCTTCAAACCTTCAGTCTAATGACCATGAAACTCCACGGCAACATCAATGATCTATTAACAGGATAGAAATGAGAGGAACTCAGAAATATCAGGCGCCGTGGAGAAGGACAATACATGGAGTACATACCAGAGGTCTCAGACTATATATTGGAGGGTCACACATTGGAAATGGTGAAAGCCACAATGCAATCAACAGAAGCAATATCAGAGTCTAATACTCTTAGAGAAACTAAGACTTCATCTTCATGACAGACTTTCAATGCTGGAATTACTAGATAAGACCACAGCTTTTTGAAGAATCTAAATTTAATAAAGGCTTTATATCTTGCTTATATACACGTTTACTTTGAGGTATTCTGTCTCCATAAATGTATCTAGCTGAGTGCTATATTACTTGTGCAACTCTGCCCCTGGTGAAATTCTGATTGCAACATAAAAAGATATTGCATTTTCATATAGTTTTTAAAAATTTAATTTTTTAATAGAAAATATGAACTAATATAAATACACAGGAAGAGAAGTAGGGACATTTGCTAATATTTTTTTAAAAATTAATATTATTGTTTTTTAAGGAAAAGGTAAGGTTAATAAGAAATATAAACTAATGTAGAGAAGTATCTAGGTGCTTACTCAGTCATGGCATAGTAATTAGTGAAAAATGAGTTATTTTCATCCACTTGAATATATGTAAAGCATCTTGTAATTTCTTATTTATCCTATGTTCAAATAAGAAAACAATATGAAAGTTTCTTTTATAAATCAATTCTTTAACAGCCACAACTATGATAGATTGATTTAAGTTCTATTATTTGTCTTAATTTGTATTCAATAAAGTGAAAATCAAGGGTGGTTATGACAGGGTAATTCCTAATTCCACTCTAGTGCAGGTTTTTTTCAGCACATGTTCAAAATCTGTGATGGATATAAAAAAATCTTGGTTTGATATATGTCCCAAGCTCAACCCATCTTAATTAATTAATAAAGTGAAATTACTTATGAAAGAGGACACAATCCTTTTTTAATATTGTATGACAATTTCTGCTCATAATCAGTTTACCAGCATATAGTTAGGCTGAGAATAAATAATATACTATAAGATCAAGGATCTTATTAAGGGAACCCTTCTGGACTCAATAGATAAAAAATTATTAGACAACAGAGATGATAAATAAAAATGAATGATTTATGATAGAATTTCAGTAAAAAAGCTCCAACTAGAGTTCAAGGTAATTTATCTGACCAACTTAGTTTTGGACCAACCAAAAGCAAGTAATCCTTTTATATGTGGGCAAAACTGAAGACGTATATTAACCTGCTGTTATTTCTGAAAATTCATAAGAGAAGATGAGTAATTCACCACTAAAAGTGCAGCAACCCTAAAAGTAAAAACCTTCACTATACTTCTTAGAAAGATAAAAGTAATTTTATTGATAAATGAGAGATACCATATACCCTAATTGTTTATGTGAAAATGTTTGCTGTGAAAGCTCATTAAGTCAAGTGTTACAGATCAGCAAGATATACATATAAACTGCTTTACAGTCACTGATACTACTAACATATTCTAAGATCTCAGCTTATCTAAAAACTTACAACTCAGGTCAAAATGTCTCTATTAGTAAAACAATTAAAAGAACAATCACTAAGACATTACAAAACAATGAAACTATTTTAGAGGAAAAATAAGCAAAATCTAAGGCAAACTTTGAAAAGCAACTTAAATTAGTTTTACATAAAATTTAAAATAAAATTAAAGTTACAACTCCCATTAGATTACTATTCCTTTAAATAAAAATTACTATAGATATGAACCCTGTCAGAAATTTCAACTTAGACTCTACTAGTTGGCAGGCTAACCAGTATGAAGACTGGTCAGCCCTTGCCGTTTTACCTTAGGCGTTGGGGCTAGCAACACTGGCTAACCCCTTGGCATGTCACCCACGCCATTTGAGGATCCCCTATCCTAAACTCCAACCAACGAAATAAATAATAAACTTATAAACAAAGGCAGATTAGGCAAAGGGAGATATTTATTGAAAAAGAAGCGCCAGGTATTTATACTATTTACAAAAGGGCTACTGCGCCCATCGCTGACCTATTGGCTCTTCTGCTGGTTCTTCCAGCCAACCACTTCTCTTCTTCAAATTTCTTCTTCTTCTACATTATCTCTTCCCTGGCATTGACCCTCTCGCTCCATCCTTCCCAATTTCTGAATTAGCTTTGGCTTATCCTCAGCCTTAAGTTGCCGGTGAGCCATATAAATAATTAACCTAAATAAATGTCAAATTTAGATTTGACCTTTGAATTGATAATAATGCGCCAGAAACAACTTTGGTTTCTTGTTTAACTTGGGATATCTTGGCATCTCGCTAACATCACTTCTCCTCTTGTTCTTAATAAATGGGGCACCAGAAACAACCTCAGCCACCCCAAACTCATAATTTTTGGATCTGCCAAAATTGATTATCAGTACAGGCAGCAAACATCTGAAGAAAATACATCAGCTTACCGCTAGAAATCCCACAACGAACTGTGAATGGCAGTTGGCATCAAACATTGGTTCTGCTGAGTGATATCAAGTAAATCATCCTCAGCTATTAGTCACCGGTAATCCTTCTATTAATTCAGGGCCACTGATTGGACCCACTCAAACCTAAATACCATACTCAACGTAATACTAATTTCAGCTCAACCCAAATTGGAGAGCAACTAACCAGCAATCACATTAAATAACACGAAATTCAGTCAATAAACCATTCCACCAGTATTGGTTATATCAATCCAAATAATGCTAAATCATTGGAGGATTCCATCTATTTAAAATCATGACAAACCCTCTACCACTGCCTCCCAAGTTCAATCCTGGTAGGTGAACTTTGGATAAGGGACAATTATAACAGTGTTGGTTTTCAAGACTAATTCCCCAAACTGAGATAGAAAATAGCAAAGGTGGTCCATGGAGTTCATGCCCTATCATACACTTCGCATGGAGGTTTTCCAGGCTTTATCCTCCTTTCTCATTTTCTTCACTTCCCTTCATAGGTGTGGTATCGTCCCCAAGTCAGCCCGCCTCAAATAAAATTTTATAAATAAAAATTACTATAGAGATTTCTAATGATAGCCTCTATATGGTATATCCAAAAGCTCTTTTTCAGTAAAAAGGCTAAGTTACAAACCTTTACTTAGAAGTAAGAGAGGTATCAGGATTATGTAAACTCAACTTTATTTTAGTTTAACATACTTGTCATGGAGACTTCAGTAAAGTTTAGACTAGCCTTCCAGTCTGGATGAAAAAGCACCCAAAAGGTGAGCCAAAATGCCAGGGGCATTGCTTCTCTAGCAACGTTTAAATTGGCAAGAAGATAATTAATAACAGAGGGCAAATGGACTATAAGTGTAACAAAAAACCTATCTAAGAACCAAGCTGTTGCAACCTCAAGGCCAATGGCCTGGGCGTATAGTTGTGAGATTAAAGAAAAATTCGTAAAGGTCTTGAAACAATAGGCCCAAATGGCTTAAGTAAATGTAACTATTAAGAACGTTTCTGGAATGACCCAGTCAATATGCAGGCCGCGAGACCACATTGCAGATTTCATGGGGGTTTGGCAAGTAGAACGTTTTGAGCTTAATTTTTAAATAAATTTGAGTTTATGAATACTTTTATTGAATTTAAATAAATAGAATCGACTGTTAACTTTCTCAAGGTGTTACAACTGTTCAAATAAATGATTAATTTTGGGGAATAGCTTGAGAAATGTGGGATTGGGCCCTTGAGATTCAACCTAATCCAGCGAACATTGAGTGAGAGAGGGGGAGAAATCAATTTAATTTGACCAAATTTTAAAATTATCAGTGGTGGGCTTAGTCACTGCCAGTCTGTCCAAAGATGCACAAGTTGTGAATTTTCTGTGGTTCCACCCACTGGAGTGATGGCATCTCAACCAACAGATAGCGGGAACCTCCAAAGGCCACCCCACATAGGGATAGTCCCATTAGGTTGTGAAAGGATTTGGGACGCCCAAACTGCCCGCACCCAGTTGCTCCAACGCCCATTTGTTTAAGCGGGAAATATTGGATGAAGATTTTGATGTGTCCAGGCAGGTTTTAAACTGTGAGCTGCATTCCCCAATGTCCCAATGCTATTGGCAAGTTTGCTGACAATTTGACATTTGTCACTTCATTATCTGAAAGTAAGCGCCCTTGGGCTTTGTTGCTGAAGGTTTGGGGTTCTCATGCCTTGATGTCAAAGGCTCATTGCCATCAACTTCAAGTGGGCCTTTTGCCCCCTGGGGATGCCAATTTTCAGATATCTTGGCACAAATACCATTAATTCGCCATAATAATTTAGCTGAAGTTAATGCAGTGGTGGGTGGCGGGATCTTCAAAGGGAGAGCTGTAACCCATCACTTGTCCATCACGTGTGAGGTCGCCCTATGAGATGAGATGGGTAGCTGGAATTTTTGGACCCTTTTTTGATGGGAACAGGAATGCCACCCTTTCCAAGTGGAGGGGGCGCTCCCCTGGACTTACATTACTCTTCCTTTTGCCAAGGGGGAGTGCCATTACCAGGAAGTGAGTGAGGGACACATTTTTATGATCCTTTAACAATTTGATCACCATGAGCGTATCAATCTTTGAGGGGAGACGTGGAGCATCAAGGTAAGTGGCGTGGAAAGCTTCAATGAGCTCCAAGCAGCTGGCACAGTCTCAAGTGCTGAATCATCTGTTTTTATAAGCTGGAAAGCCCTTCCACGCAACAAGATATTGAACTGATTGATGAGATTTTGAGAAGCCAGGATGCCCCCAACTTCAGATTTCTCCGCGCCCTCAAATTACAAAGGGCTCTGGGTCCAAGGGATTGCCCCTTGAATGGGGACATCTGAGACACATGGAATACTGGGTGCTGCTTCCAGTAGGGTGGTACTTTTAAAAGGAAGGCGCCATTTCCCAAGTCCTCTTCCACCAAGTGGGGACCTGAGCGCTTGTTGGCAAACTTATGTGATGGCACTTGCATATGCAAGTGGCGTGCGTTGAGCATGATATGTGAGCCTACCTCTATCTCATGCACTGGGAACCGCTTCTAATCATTAAACTGCTTGTAATCACTTATTGCCTTGGTTAAGTGCTACCAAACTAAGGACTGCGCGGCCTGGATGTGCTGGGCATGTTTTGCTGCAGCTGGTACCTCTTGAAAGAAGCATGGGCCAACCGGAATAAAGGGATAATTCAAGGTAGCTCATATGGGGAGAAATCTGTGGATGCATGTGTTCCATTGTTATATGCTATATGGGCGAGGGGAAGGTCGTCCGCCCAGATATTCTGAGTGGCTGCAGCGTAGCATCGCAGGTACTGTTTTAGGATCTGGTTGACCCACTCAGTTTGGCCATCTGACTGTGGATGATATGCATTAGAATGATAAGATGTGATTTTTAAAGTTTTCAAGAGCTTGTTCTAAAACTGAGCCATAAATTGGGGCCCGCAGTCACTAACGATCTCCTAAGAAAGTCCAAACATTGAGAACACATGGCGCACAAAGAGATAGGACGTTTCTTTGGAAGTAATGGCAGAGGAACATGGGATAAGTAGGAAATTTAGTGAAGCAGTCTATGATCACCATAACCACTGCAAACCCTTTTGAGCTCGGGAGCTCAACAATAAAATCCATGGACATTATTGTCCATAGACCCTCTGCCTGCTGCAAGGAATGCCAAAGACCATTCCTACCAGGATGGTCTGATTTGGCTCATGCACAAGTTGAACAGTCTAAGATCCATTCTGACATCCTTCAATAAGCCCAGCCAATTATAGGTACACTTTATAAGATCAATTCATTTCTTATCCCCTGGATGACCAACAGCAGGTGGATCATGATGAGCTGAATTACTTCGGCTTAGAGAAGAGGTAGACTCCACACCTGCAACCAAAATTAGTGGAGCCCCTTGGCCAGGGAATAGAGGGAATGCTTGTAGGTAAGAAGGTACAACCGCTCCAAAAGTTCCACCCCTTCATCAATGCTGTCTGTGCTGGTAAGACCCATGAAATCAAAGGCGCGTCAGGAGCTAGATTGGCTGCCAAAACCGTGGGAGGAACAAGGGCCAAGAATAGCGGGTGGAATGACTGTGACAAGATGTGCTCGTCTGAGTCAGATGGACAATGTCATGGTTGCAGCTTATAAAATTGGGGGAATATTAAAGCTCTTTTCACAGACTCATATTTTGAAATTAAAGATACACAAATCCTGGTATGTTTACCTGACGGTGAGCCAACTTCTGTGGCTTTAAGAAATATAAGAGAGCTTTATGGTCTGTCCGCACAGTCAACTCGTGATGAGCACCCTGTAAGAGATATCGCCAGTGGGTCAAGGCCTAAGCCACAGCATCTAAAACCTTATCATAGATGGCCCAAGATTGCTCAGTGGAAGAGAACTTGTTGGATAAATATGTGACTGGGTGTTCTAACCCATTGTTCTATTGAAGCAAGACAGTCCCAACTGCAGCATATGATGCATTACATGCTACGACGTAGGGTTTGGAGAGCTCCACATGCTTATGGATGGGTACAACAAAAACACCTCCTTAATTGACTCAAATGCCTGCTGGCACTCAGTTTTCCAACAGAAGGGGACCTTCTTACCTGTGAGCAAATGGAGTGGGGCATCTAACTGGGATAGAGCGGTAGAAAATTTCTTTAGGAATATAATACTGCACAAGAAGCTTCTCAATTGCTTTTGGGTCATTGGATTCAGCCATTCGTGGATGGCGTCCAGCTTGATGGGTGGAATGGCATACCCATCTTTTAAGAGAAGATTGCCCAAGAAGGTGACTTTCTCCCAGTAAAACTCACATTTTGAAGGCTTTATGAACAGGCCCGCCTTGTGCAAGACAGCCACTACCACCTTAAAGTTTTTTACGTATTGTTTTAGAGTAGGGGATTGTATGTAAGTCTGGAGGAGTGTCCCATCTGTTTGGATTGGGTGGCGTTCCTGTTTTCATAAAATAGGGTCCCAAAAGGCCAGCTGCCCCTCTTATCACACAGTACGATCTTGCCCATGTGGTGGACATACAATGGGTACAGCCTACCCTTTAAGGATCCTACCACCAGTTCCCATATTAGCTTCGAATGAATTAATACAATAAATCAAGGGTATCTGTACTGAGCTTTCATATAGTTGGTCTTATCTTGGGGGATGAAAGGTTTGAAAAAATTGAGGGCAACAGCCTTTGGCATCAAAGCCTGAGAGCCCCAAACCCACGGCAACAAAGCCCTAATAGGTGAACAATTGCAGATAATGTAGTGCCAAGTGTAGAATTAACAGCAAAACTTGATGGCATTGGGCCATTGGAAAATGTTGCCACCAGTGCAAAACCCACCCCAGACACACCAAAATATTTGCCTGATAATTCCTGCATGACCAAATGGACGCTTGAGCAACCAGGTGTGGGCAGGTTGGGTATCCCAAACCCATTCCTGACCTCATGGGACCATTCCTATGTGGGGTGGCCATGGGAGGTTCCTGTGGCCCATTGGGTGAGATGCTGTCTGTCATGAAAACGACAGAAGAAGTTTAGACTGGCCTGCCAGTCAGGATGCGTAAGCACCCAAAAAGCAAGCCAAAATGCCAGAGGCATTGCTGCACATATGATGTTGTATGGAGCTGGGCATTGGGAAATGATAAATCATTGGTGTAGCGCAATAGTGAACAGCAACCTGAGAACAAACCAAATGGAGACAACCCCATATACTGGTGGTCTTGCTGCAGGGGGTGGTACCACAGGTATATTTTCTACAAGGTCACTGGCGGGTGGTTTAATTCAACTGAGGAGACAAGGGGGTGGATCCTTGCTTGGAAATGGTGGATGTATGGCCACAAGATCCCAGTATATTGTTTGCGGATTTTTGAAATAATGGGGTTGAATTGCCAGAAGTATCTAGCTCGCTGAATCCAGTTGACAATGGTAGGGGCCATAGTGACCATCAGTACTGGTAAAGCCCATCCAGTATAGGGACTGACAGGCCACCAGAGAAAAGACATTGGGAATTCAGCCAGAGGGATATCAATAGAATCAAAAATTGATAGTTTATAGGAGCAATTAATATTGTAAAGGAAAGTGAAGAAAATCAACCAACAATTTTCTCAGTGCAATGCAACAGATTAAATAGTGGTTGATTGATGTGGGAACAAGCAGGGATTGGGACCCTCAATTTCATCCTAACCGGAGAATTATTCAGGAATGGGGGCAGATAAGCTCACTGGGAACTGAAATCAAAGAATTCAGCAGCAGGATGAGTCACTGCCAGTTTGACCTCGAACGCCCAAACTGAGGCTTGACTGCATTTCTGATGGTTGGCATGATGGCATCTGGCCCAACGAGCAGTGGGAATTCCCCAGGGCCACCCCACGTAGGGGCGGTCCCAATTGGTTGGGAACAGGTTTGGGATGCCCATCCTGCCCATGGCCAGTCACTGGGCTGTTTGTTCAGTCAAAAGTGTTGCATCAGCCGCAACGCCTGATTTTCTGGAAGGAAGCTCTGAACTATTGTCGATGGTATCCAATGCTACTTCCTGCACATCAGGACTCATCCCCAATGATTTTGAGAGGGGGTTAATTTTGATGATCATGGTGTTGGCTGAATTGAAACTGTCAGCAATTCTGGCCAATGAATCAATCTTTGTCCCTCTTCAACTATGTTGATTCTGATCATTGGGCTTGTTTCCACTCATTTTTGAACTAATTGACTTCATTTTGGCAATCTTGGCGCAAATTTCCCTTATCAGACGTACTAGTTCAGCTGGGGTGAGTGTGGGCATTGGGGGAGGGATCCAAAGAGGGAGGGCTGTTACACAGCGCTTGTCTACCACGTGGGTGAGGTTACCCTGGGTAATGAGGGGTACAGCCACCCTCTTTGGAGCCTTTTTACTTAGAAATAGGAAGAGAGTCCGATTGAATCACAGGGGATATTCCCTGGGACTTACACTGTCAATCCAGTTGTTGAAATTGAAGATAATAGGCAACTCAGGCATTCATGGATGAACTGACAGTGACTTAGCTTGCCGCCAACATGTTCAAAGTCAAATAAAATTAAATTGTTTTCCCCTTTACTTGAACTTTGCCAGGCTAGGCAAATCTTTGAGGGCCCCCGCCCCAGTTTTGCTAAGATATTCCTTAAATCAATCCTCTATTTAAGAAGTTATAACACACTGAGAAAAATGATGTTTGATTTCCAAATTTTAATTTTAATAGAAATCCATACCTAAAATTTGATTTATTCACAATGTCAGAAAATTAAACCTCCCATTCCAATCCCACTTTTCCTAGCACCTAAACCCATAGGCCCTGGGGCCATGTCAGCCTGGTTTGTTGCAGGGATATTCCTCACAATTATGAGCTTTTGGTGTTCTCTGGTGAATTTTCTCACTACACAATTCAACATTATTCAGGTAGCAGAACCTCTGGCATTTGGGCTTGCCTTCTGGGTGTTCAGGCATCCAGACTGGCAGGCTGGTCTAAACTTTATCTGCCGCCATCATGAAATAATCAACCGTCCATTGTTTCTGGCCATTTCCACCCTCCTTATTGAGATAGATGATGCAGCAGTCACCATCCTTCTTATAAATGATCAGTTGGTAGCCTGCCTTTGGTTGCTTGTGTTGGTCAATCGCAAATTTTATAAGCAGTTCCCAGATGGTTTTTGAAATTCTTTTAAGGTCAACTTATTACATTGCTCTTTTCTTCTCGTGCAGCCCTCAAATAGGAATTTATGATTGGATTTACCAACTTGGTCTCAGGTTCTGTTCCTGATGCTGGACCAGTATCCCTTTTGATCACAGGTCCTGATGCCACCTCTAAGTCTGAGTTGGTGTGCTCCAACTCACCTGTCTTCACAATCTTTTTGGTGTCTGCAGATGTGACTGATTCACCAATAAAAAATTGAGCCTACTTTTATTGCCAGTAAAAATTAGTATTGGTGCTCACCAGGTATCCTTTGAGGCCTTGGTTATACTGTAAGCGGGAAACTTCCTGAGTCTGGAGTGGCTCAGCAGCTGGATCTAGACCTGGACTTTGGGCCAGCAGTGTTGG
Organism: Massospora cicadina; assembly: GCA_022478985.1. Taxonomy (NCBI): domain Eukaryota; kingdom Fungi; phylum Entomophthoromycota; class Entomophthoromycetes; order Entomophthorales; family Entomophthoraceae; genus Massospora; species Massospora cicadina. The sequence goes on along the minus strand of JAKSZP010018855.1, from coordinate 23,374 downwards.
TCGCATCATCAGATTCCCAGCCCTCCTACAAAGTATGGCGCCCAGTACCCTTCTCAGTTTACCAGTTAAGTTTTGCAATCGCTTCTCAGCAATACCTAACCTGGTGTTCCCAGTCTTTTTGGGTGAGGGTTAATGGCGTCAGCAGCATGTGAAAATTCAACTTGAATCTTATATGTTTTTATTCTCCAATGGTCAGGCGTAGGGCAAGTTTCCCTTATTGGATACTCTTACTATAACTCAAAACCATGGACAGTTACATCCCTCGTCTTTCCTGTGGGTCTTCCACTAGGTTTTCCCACGGTGTTGATGAAATATCAAAGTATCTTAGACCCCAAGAAGGCAGACCGCCTTCCCCAACATACGGAATTCAACTTAGGTTTTCAGACAATGGTGTAGGTGGTGAATATAATCTGCCCACTGTACCCGCACACAGCGGAGGAGGAGGCTGCCCTCAATACATGGTTGGATGAAATGCTCAAGAAGGGTTGGTTGTTCCAAAATACATCCCCTATTGCCTCTTCCATAGACTTTTCCAAGAAGGAAGATGGTTCCCTTTGTCCCTGTGTGGATTATGGCCACCTTAATAAGATCGCAGTCCATGATCCCTACCCACTGCCTTTGAAACAGACAATTGGCTAAGCAATTGCCAAGTCACACGTGTTCTCAAAAACTTGATCTGGTTAATGCCTTTAATCAAATTTTGGTGATGGAAGGTCAGGAATGGATTACCGCTATCTGGACAAAACGAGGCATATTCCAATTTTGAGTGATGCCTTTTTGGACTTAAGAATGCACCTGCAACATTTCAAAGGATGATAAAAACTGCGTTGGGTGATCTCTGGTTCACCTTTGCAGTTGCATATACAATGATATCTTAGTACACTCCCCTACTCCCAAACAACATGCAAAGGACTTGGAGGCAGTAGTGGCTGCCTTGCATAAGCAGGTCTGTTCATCAAGCCATCAAATGCGAGATTTATTGGAAAGAGGTCACCTTTTTGGGCAATCTTGCCTTGAAAGATGACTACGTTATTCCAGCCAGCAAATTGGATGCCATCCGTGAGTGGCCTACACCAACGACACAGAAGAAATTAAGAAGCTTTTTGGGCACCATCATATTCTTGAAAAGTTTTCTTCAGCCCTATCCCAGTTTGCTGCCCCACTGCATCCACTCACAGGCAAGAACGTCCCCTTTTGCTGGATGTCTGAATGCCAGCAGGCATTCAAAACAGTTAAGAAAGTCTTTTTATCACCCACATCCTTAAGCACGCAGACCATTCTAGACCTATATTATGGCATGTGATGTATCTTCCGCTGCAGTAGGGCTGTCTTGCTTCAAGAGCATGATGAGTTGGAACACCCAGTCGCTTATTTATCCCGCAAGTTCTCATCCACTGAGCAATCCTGGGCCATCTATGACAAGGAGCTGGCAGCTGTGGCGTGGACCTTGACCCACTGGCGGTATCTCTTGTAGGGCGCTCAGCATGAGTTGACTGTGTGAACAGACCACCAAGCTCTCCTTTACCTCCACAAGCCTCATTAGTTGGCACACCGCCAGGCCCATACTATTAAGATTTGTGTATTTTTAACTTTAAATATGAGTTTGTGAAAGGAACGTTAAATGTTCTCCCTGACTTTATAAGCCGCAACCCCATGCATTTCCCAGAAGACTCATATGAGGTGGATCTCATCACGGTCATAACCCCAACCCAACTATCGTCAATTGTACCTCCTGTGGTTTCAGCAGTAGACTTAACTCCAGACACGCCCCTGATTTTGCGGGTCCTAGCAGCACAGATGGCCTGTGCAGAAGGGGTGGAACTTTTGGAGAGGATGTCCCTCCCAGCTTCAAAGCACTCCTTGTACTCTTTGCTGAGGTGCTCATTCACTATTCGTTGAGGGTTTGGGTCCCTCCTCTTCTCTGAGCTGAAGTGATTCAGGTTCATCACGATCCTCATGCAGTCAGACATACAGGAAATAAGATATGTACAGAGTTAGTCAAGAGTACCTATAATTGGGAGGGCTTGTCACAGGATGTCCCAGCATGGATTGCAGACTGTGTAACTTGCATGCGGGCCAAGTCAGACTGGTCTGGTAGTAATGGTCTCTTACATCCTCTACAGCAAGCAGAGGGTCCACGGACATTGGTATCCATGGACTTTATTGTTGAGCTTCCCAGTCCAACGGGTTTACAGTAGTTATAGTGGTCATAGACCGCTTCACTAAATTTTCATGTCTATCCCATGCTCCTTTGCCATTACTTCTGAGGAAACTGCCCACCTCTTTGTGCGCCATGTTTTCTCTATGTTGGCCTCCCTCAAGAGATTGTCAGCAACTGCAGGAGCAGTTCAAGCATGATTCTGGACTGAGTTCTTGGAGGTCTTGAAGATCCCGCCTTGCCGCTCAACTGTGCACCATCCACAGGCAGATGGTAAACTGAACATCAACCAGTTCTTGGAACAGTACTTGCGGTGCTATGCTTCATCTGCTCAAGACCTGGGCGGATGACCTCCCCCTCGCCCAGTTTGCATTTAACAATGGAACCCATGCATCATGGGGTTTTTTCCATATGAGGCTACCTTGGGGTACAACCCCTTGTTCTCAGCCAGCCCATGCTTTCATCTGAAGGTACCAGCTGCCGCCATACAAGTCCAGAACATTTGGGCCACACAGTCCTTGGCTTGATAACACTTAACTAAGGCCATAAGTGACTACAAATGGTTTGCAGATTGGAAGTGGCTCCCAGCTCATGAAATAAAGGCAGGTCCATATGTCATGCTCATCACGCATTACTTGCAGATGCAGGTCCCCTCATGAAAGTTTGCAAGTAAGTGCTCCGGTCTCCAACTGGTGGAAGAGGACCTGGGAAATGGCGCTTTACATTTAAAATTGTCACACCATTGGAAGCAACACCCAGTTTTTATGTGTCCCAGTTGTCCCCATCCATGGGGCAGATCCCTTAGACCCAGAGCCATTGTGATCGAGGGTGCAGAGGAAGCTGAAATTGAGGGCATCCTGGCTTCCTGCAGATCCTGCTGGTCAGTTTAATATCTTGTTGCATGGAAGGGCTTTCCAGCCCATAAAAACAGCTGGTTCAGCGCATAGACTGTGCCAACTTCTTGAGGCTTGTTAAGGCTTTCCATGTCACCCATCCCAATGCTCCCCAACCTCCCCCAAAAATTACTACCCTAATGGCAAACAAGCTGCCCAAGGCCCAAAATGTGGCCCTCACTCAAGACCCTAGTGGTGTCGCCCCCACTTGCAAAAGAGAAGAGTAATGTAAGTCTGGAGGAGCGTCCCCTCCGTTTGGACTGGGTGGCGTTCCCATTTCCATCAAAAAAGGGTCCCAAAGTCCATCTGCCCTCTTGTCACAAAGGTTGACCTTGCTCATGTGGTGGACAAGCGATGGGTAACAGCCTACCCTTTAAGGATCCCTCCACCAGTTCACATAATAACTTTAAACAAGTTAATACAACAAATCAGGGGTTTTGTGCTGAGCTTTCAGATAGTTGGCATTATTTTGGGATGAAAGTTTTGAACCAAATTGAGGGCAACAAGCCTTCAGCATCAAAGCCTGAGAGCCCTAACCCACAGCAAAAAAGCTTGATGGGCGCACAATTGCTAATAATGTAGTACCAAGTGTAGAATTGTTGACAAAAGCTCAATGGCATTGGGCCATTGGAAAATGTTGTCACCAGTCCAAAACCCGCCCTGGATACACAAAATCTTTGCCAATAATTCCCACTTGGCCAAACAGACGCCAGAGCAACCAGGTGTGGGCAGGTTGGGTATCCTAAACCCATTCCCAACCTCATGGGACCACCCCTACATGGGGTGGCCATGAGAGGTTCCTGTGGCCCATTGGGTGAGATGCTGTTAATCCAGTTGTCAACATTGAAGAAAATTAGCAACTCAGGAGTCTGAGGACAAACTGACAATGACTCATCCTGCCATCAATATTTTCAAAGTCAGTTCAAACTAAAGTGTTATCCCCTTTACTCAAATTTTGCCATGCTAGATGATTCTCTGAGGGCCCCACATCCCAAGTTTTTCTGAAATATTCCTCAAATAACCCATCTATTTAAGCAGTCATATCACAGTGAGAAAATTGATGGTTGATTTTTCAATTTTAGATTATATTAAAAATCCATAACTAAAATTTGATTTCTTTACAATAACAAAAATTAAACCTCCCATTCCAATCCCACTTTTCCCAACATCTAAACCCATAGGCCCTGGGGCTATGTCAGCCTGGTTTGTTGCAGGGATATTCCTCACAATTATGAGCTTTTGGTGTTCTCTGGTGAATTTTCTCACTACACAATTCACCATTATTCAGGTAGCAGAACCTCTGGCATTTGGGCTTGCCTTCTGGTATTCAGGCATCCAGACTGGCAGGCAGTCTAAACTTTATCTGATGCCATCATGACAGTGTACCTATATATTGTTGATATATGCAACCACGCAGGTGAACCAGAGATTACCCAGCACACTATTGATCATCCTCTGGAATGTTGTGTTGAATTCTTTAGCCCAAAAGGCATCACTCAAAATCAAAATATGCCTCATTTTTGTTCAGATTTTGGTAATCCATTCCTGACCTTCCATCACCTGAATCTGATTAAAGGCATTACCTAGGTCAAGTTTTGAAAAAACGTGAAACTTGGAAATTGCTTAGCTAATTGTCTGCTCCAAAGGCAGTGGGTAGGTATTGGGACTGTAACTTTATTAAGGTGACCATAATTCATGCAGGGACAAAGGGAACCGGCTTTCTTCTTAGCAAAGACTATGGAAGAGGCAATAGGGGATGTCTTTTGGAACAACCAACCCTTCTTGAGCATGTCATCTAACCATGTATTGAGGGAAGCATCCTCCTCCGCTGTGTGAGGGTACAGTGGGCATTTTATATTTTACCACTTGCATTTTGTCTGAAAACCAAAATCAAATTCTGTATGTGGGGGAAGACGGGCCGCCTTATTGGAGATAAAGATGCTCTGATATCTCATAAACGCTTCTGAAAATCAGGCGGGAGGCCTGCGGGAGAAACAAGAGATGTAAACAATTTCATGACCTTGAGCTTTGGTAAGGGTATCCATCAAGGGAAACTCGCCCTCAACCTGACTATTGGTAAATGACAGCATGTTAGATTCCATGTTGATACACATATGCTGCCAACGCCACCAACCCACACCCAGAATCTCCAGGAATATCAGGTTAGGCGTCGCTTAAGAAGCAATCATAAATACTAAACTGGTGAACTGAGAAAGGTACTGGGCGCCATACTTTGTAGGAGGGCTGGGAATCTGATGATGCGACCAACACTGCTGGCCCCAAGTCCAGGTCTAGATCCAGCTGCTGAGCCACTCCAGACTCAGGAAGTTGCCCGCTTACAGCTCAACCAAGGCCTCAAAGGATACCTGGTGAGCACCAATACTAATTTTCACTTGTAATAAAAAGTAAAAAGAATTCTTTTATTGGTATATATGGCCATTTCTGCAGACACTGAAGAGATTGCAAGGAATGTTTAACCAGAGTACACCAACTCAGGTGTGGTGGTAATGTCAGGGTTGGGACTCAATGTGTATACTGATTCAATTTTGGGGACAGTATCTGAAGCCAAGTTGGCGAATTCAATCATAGTTCCCATTTTGAGGGTGGACCAAGGGAAAAGTAGAGGGTAGTGGAACAATTCGACCATGGAGGAATTCCTCCAAAGCCATCTGGGAGCTTCTTATGAGATTGGAAATTGACCAGACAAACAACAGAAGGCAGGCTGCTGATTGAACATCCATATGGAAGAGGGTAATCACATCTTCACCCTTTTCAACAAGGAGGGCGGAAATAGCCAGAAACAAAGGATGGTCAATTATATCATGGAGATGGCAGATACAGTTTAGACTATCCTGCCTGTAAGGATGCAAAAGCACTCAAAAGGTGAGCCATAATGACAGGAGCATTGCCACTTTAACAACTTTTAAATTGGCAGGAAGGTAATTGATAATGGAGGGCCAATAGACTGCAAGTGTAACAAACAACCCAGTGAAGGACCAAGCTTTTGCAACCTCAAAGCCAATGGTCCTGGGTGTAGGGAGTTGTGAGATTAAAGAAAAATTTGTAAGGGCCTTGACACACTAGGACCAAATGGCTTTGACAAATGTTACTATTAAGAATGTTGCTGAAATGACCCAGTCAATATGTGGGCTGTGGGGCCACATTGCAGATGTTATTAAGGTTTTGGTAAGAAAAAATCTTGAACTTAATTTTAAGATAATTTGAGTGCAGAAAGATATGTATTGAACTAAAATAAAGAGAATAAACTGTCAACTTTTCCAGTATGATATGATTGTTTATATAGATGATCAATTTGGGGAATAGCTTGTGAAAACATGGGACTGGGGACCTTGAGATTTAACCTAATCTGAAAAACTTTGAGCAAGAGAGGGGAAAATGAATTTAATTTGAACTAACTTTAAAATTATCAGCAGTGGGCCAAGTGCAGTTGGTTCATCCACATATGCCTGAGTTGCAGATTTTCTGTGGTTCTACCAACTGGAGTGATGGTGTCTCACCCAATGGACAGTGGGAACATCCCAAGGCCACCCTACATAGGGCAGTCCCATGAGGTCAGGAACAGGTTTGGGATGCCTAACCAGCCCACACCTGGTCACTCTGGTTTCCATTTATCCAAGTGTGAAATATCAAATGAAGATTCTGATGTGTCTGGGGTGGGTTTTGATCTGTGGGCTGCATTTTACAATGGCCCAATGCCATTGGTGAGTTTTGCCAACAATTTGACACTTGTCACTTTATTATCCAAAAGTATACACCCATCAGCTTTGTTACTGAGGGTTTGGGTTTCTTGGGCCTTGTTGTTGTAGGCTCATTGCCATCAACTATAAATGGGCCTTTTGCCCAGTGGTGATGCCAATTTTCAGATATCTCCGTACAAATTCTCTTAATTTGCCATATTAATTTAGTTGAAGTTAATGTGAGGACAGGTATCAGGATCTTTAAAAGGAGAGCTATCACCCATCACTCATCTTCCACATGGGTGTCACCCTATAAGATGATAGGGGCAGCTGGCCATTTCAGACCCTTCTTTGATGGAAATGGGAATGCCACCCAATCCAAGTGAAAGGGGCACTCCCCCAGACTTGAAATACTTGTGTCTGTATTAAGTTGATTTTGCTGGGTAAACTGATCAAAACTTATTATTTATTTCTGGTACTGCAAATCTTATGCTGGTAGACCCTTAACTTCATATAAATTTTAGTATATCCTAACTAAAGTGATTGTGCCAATTTTCTAGTCATATAATGATTAAAAATATTTTTATCAGTTAACTTAATGAATTTTGCTCTATTGTCAACTAACCAAATTTACTTGGGACTTCTCACCTATATAAACACTGGTCTATGATTTGGAAATATTTTAATCCTGTTAAGATGGATATTGTTAAATTACCTCAATATCCTGGTACCATCATATAGCTAATCTATACCAATTGGTTACAAGAAATTATATCTAACAATTGCTAACCTGTATATGAACTGACTGATTTTTTAAGAAAATAGATTTCACTGCTGTGAAAGAGTTATATGTTGTCAAGAGTTTATAATTTTTTACAAACGTTTGTAATATTTGGTAATTTAAATAAGATAAGGTTATAAGACAACTATATCTTTGATGACTGAGGTTAGCTAAAACTCAAATATGTAATATTATTGATGGTTTCTAACTAAAGTTTACAGTTTTAGTGGTAACAACATATCAAACTAAAATTCAGGTGGATTCGAGTTAGCTTAACTTTCTAGAAGGGTGGGTAAAATTAGAGTAGATAATGCCATCAATTTTATAAGTATGCTGATAGGCAAAAGTTGTTTGCTACACATATAACTTTTAGCTATAACTCATATGTGGGAAAATTAATGTCACATAACAACAGAAGCTTATTTGTTATAAAGAACTAAGGCTTCTTTGAATGGATATATACTTGAAAGTTACCATTTGTTCTTTATAAAGTGGGAAAATGGAAAATAATATCATTTAACAGAACATTTATTGAAATAAAAATTTTAGCAGCATAGGCTGACAAACCTTGAATGATTATACTTTAGTTAACCTGGTGATGTAGTTTAAAAATCACTTAATCTATTTGAAATATGATTTCTGTGGCAAGATAAATGCAAAACTATCAGTGGCACCAAAAATAAAAGAAATAAAATTACTACCACTGTACCTAAATTAAAAAAGTCGCTATATAGCTTTCTAAGGGCACATTTAGTAGTTGAAGCTTGGGTACTGCAGTAGCTTTTTACTAAACACCTGGTCATCATAAGAGAATAACCACTTTTATAAACTCTTAAGCAATATCGAACCAATATAAGGATTGCAAAAATTAGTATTGAAAATGACTAGTTTTGTAGTAGATATAGTAAAACATAACAAACAAGAAGCTAACGTCCTAGAGCGTATTTTTCAAGAAAAAATGCAAGTATGTTTGCTAGACGAGTGACAGTGAATGAATGAGAACCATTGCACAATGTAAAGTTACTTGATAGGTTAACTCTATCCTTAACCTTAAACCTGGATTAGTGCTGCCCTTTAATTCTATTTAAATCTTAGGTTACTAAAATTAAATTTGTAATTAATTAAAAACTTCTATGAGGTTTATAATCCAGTATTATTTTAATGTATAAACCTATTATAGACAGTTATGAATTTATTCCATCTACGCAAGTGATGCAGTAGATTAACTTTAGTATTATAATAAAACCTAACTAAAGCCTAGGTCTAAGAGTATGAGATTGACCTTTGGAATGTTAACCTTAAATTTGATGTTTAAGGGTAAGGAGTTTGAAAGTTATAGTGAACTTTGAGGTGGTATATAGTTGCCTAATGTGCAAAGATGGTACAAGTTTATTTAACAGTTCAGTAAGTTCTATTATGATAAGGCTGCCCAATTTCATTTTTAATCAAAGATTATAAACTTTAAACCTGATAAGATATTTTCTACAGCTAAGCTTTGAAGTGATTACACTATGCCAAAATAAACCATTTTGATTGCCTACCGTTTTGGCCAATATGCTTTGTAATATGTATCCAATAGTATTCTCATGCTCATTTAAGTCCCAGCCTCAATTGTAGCTTATACAAAGAATATTTTACTCTATTATTTTACTGAGTAAGAATATACCAGACCTTAAATAATATGTATTGGTTATATAGTAAAGGTATAGCTTTAATCTATAGCCAATCAGTAAACTAAGAATATGATAGTTGCAATGAAGCCTTATTAAATTTAACAAAAGAAATATTCAAGGTTTGAATAAAACCTAGCTCACAAACCTTACTTTCATATTGTAACCTGGCAGTAAAATTTACTTCAAATAAATTAGTAGTTCCAAATTTTAGAAAAAATAAAAGGATAATCTTCAATATTACTACAACTAGGGGGTCATCTTTTTGCTATAGTTGGTAAGCTATATGAAAAACAAGGGTAGGTTAGTGGGACTAGCTCGATGCTAAGTCAGTTGAAAATAATAAGTAGCATATCTATAAGTAAACAAAGAAGTTCAACTTTGATTTGCAAAAGATAGGGCTAAGGTTAGCATCGAGGCTACAGGAGATAAAATTGGGTCCAGTTCTGAGCTTTAAATATAGTACAATTAGGAGGCAGATAACTTTGGGGATTGTGAATTGGATGTGGGGGTTAAGGAACCCTTAGATGGCGATTGGTTATCCTGTTTAGCTAACTGCTCCTTTGGTTCTGAGCCAGTATTTGAATTTAAAAGGAGCGGGAACACCTTTCCTTTGACGTTATGTTTAATAGTGAATGTTGGAGATTTATTGGCATCCTTGAGCTTTTGATAGATTAGAAGGGGTAGATCATCCATATCCAATTTGTTCTCTTCTCCTGAGGCTAAAGCGGTAGGGTAAGTACATATAAAAATATAGGAAGCGTGCCTTGAGAGATATAAAGGCTGTAGTTTTGCCAATGCTCCGAGATTTTATACTTCTTCAAAATAGCTAGAATAACTTTGGAACTTGGGTCCTCGGGCGAGATTCGAAAGTGCTTGTACGCATCGTTCTCACGCTGGGCTTTAGCTTCCTTAACTTTGACCGTATCGCTCCCAAAATTTATATCGCTTGAACCAGAAGCCACATTTTCCACCAAATGTACCTAATAGTTGATGGAGTCTCATTTTAATTATGGCTTTATTGGTAAGGGTAATTTTGCTGAGTTTACCATGATGAGCTCGTTGGCTGATCGGGTAAATTGGGGGAGTGGGGCGAACCGAGTGCACTTTTTTCTTGGCCCGCCAAGGGCGAGGAAGGGACTCTCATTAAGTTTGTGGAGGGGGCAGAAACCCCCAACTTCGTGGAGCTCGTTAGTATAGGGCTCGGCCGGTTCTTGAAATTTTTAAAAGCTTGAGTTGAAAGGTTTGAGGCCTATCGGTATTCCAGTAAATAAAAATAGCATCCAAAGAGAAAAATCAATATGAAAATCAACCTTATCCATTTTGGGCTGAATACTCCAGCGGATCTCATCTCGGATCTTTCCTATTTCAGATGCAAGCCTCGAAACCTCCTGGACGAGATGTTTAATCACGGCGTCTAAAGTTGGCCGTAGATAAACAAGCAAAATTTGGACCAAAGTACCTCTTTCTTTGAATGCAGCAATTACTTTGGAATCTTGGATGCTATAACCCCCAAACAAATCATCCTGAACATTCCTTAAAGAACACAGTGAGTGTGAAAAATATGCAGATAAAAAAGACCAAACCCAAAGTGCTGATATAGAAGCAACAAAGACATTCTTACGTTTGATTCCTGGGCGGCTATTATCGCGTATTAGAGGAGATATTATAAAAGAATAACCCAAAGGTTATTAGAGCTTTTAGCTGAGGCCTAAACTTACTCGGCGGCTGATAGTCTTCAGGGTAGATGGGTAGATTGTGCCTAACTTTAAGCTCGTACACCGCCTTCATGAAGAGTACCCTTTTTCCGACGGAACTCATGTGCATCTCCGATAAGCACTCGTGATCCAGATGTATGAGAACATCCCCGGTATTGCCTTCCTCTGCAAAATGAAATATAAGGTTTTTGCAAACGCAGGTAACGATAATCGCGAGGAGAAGGGACAAAGGGGAAATGATTGGAGCACAATTACCTTTGAAGATATTTCTGAAGCTGTCGAACCCTTTGGAAGCTAGCCACGCGCCAACCTGGTCAATCGACCAGTTCGTGACGAGGTCGTCCATGCGGTAAAATCGTTCTGACCAATAACTATTAATACCCAACTGAGACGAGATGGGATGGTGCCTGGGGAGGCCGTGGTCAGATCAAATTGACCAACCGCCGAATCCAAACCAGTTGTGGCTTCGCGAGCCAAAATTGTTTTAGACAGCAATCAAATCACTCCCAGACAAGAGTTGGATCTGGAGTTCCGTTTGACTAAAGTATATCTTATCGACTAGATTTGATCTATCGATTTTACATACAAAGACAATTACATAATTAACACCATTATTGCGAATATTAATAATCAAAGGTGAAATCGTTACACTTAACCTACCGATAAATTGTACACCAAAATCTGAAGATGTTCAACAACGCTTGGTGCAATTAATTTTAAAAAGCCATGTACAGACTAATATTGTATAACTGTAAATCTGATACATTGACTAGCGGGTTTCCCATGCTTTGCTACAGGACAATTATAATATTTTATTCTTTTTAATAGGTGTCCTTGACTAGCTTGGTCTTTATAAAAATCTATTGGATATCAATAAGATGGCCAAAATATCGCTCTTATTTATTTGAAGTATACCCACCAGGGGACACTACCAAAATAAGTGAAAAATTTATTACAACCCATTGGTTGAAACTTTGGTCAATAGAAGTTTCCAAACGCTTTGAGTCAAATTTTGAATTATCTCCAAGGTAAGGATTCTGGCTTATGGCTCAACTCTCCACCAATGAAAGTCCATGACAATCAGCCAGTATGTGTGTATAGGGTGATATTTAAAGCCACATCTCCAGGTTGGTAGTTAACGCATTACCAACTATACCACCCCCATTAGATTATTGTTCTTACAAATACTTTTTTTTATTTATTCTGGGAAGGTCGACCACCTTCTTACAAATACTTTAGTAATTATATAATTTGAAAATTATTTTAACTTAAATAAACCAATAAAGACAATTATGACCGTTGCGCACCAATGCCCCGAACTGAGATAGCGAATAGCAAAGGCAGTCCATGGAGTTCCTGGCCTATCATACGCCGCGCGTGGAGGTTTTCCGGATTTTATCCTCCTTTCCCATTCATTCGATTTCCCTTAATCGGTGCGGTATTGTCCCCAGGTCGGCCCACCTCGAATAAAATAAATAAACCAATAAACATACATAGTTTTGTATTATGTTTACTATAAGTTATTTTTAAAGCTCTAAAAACTATATTTAAAACAACATATTTTACCAAAAGTTATACTATACTTTCCTTTATATTCTGCCTTTAATACTTTGAAAGTACTTAGAGTTCAAAGAGATTCTGATAAGCTACATTAATATCAGTATACGTTAATTTCTATAAGTTATTATATATATGTCATTTCTCTATCATTTTAAGCTAGACAATATATATTGGAACTCCTTTCTTCATAATTTTTATCTAATTAACAGAATATATTCAAAAAAAGAAAAGATAGTCATATAAAAATTAATATTCCAAGAGAATATTAATATTGATGTACTTTGTTTAATCTATTTCAGATTTTCATAAAACCTACTGGATGTAATACTAACCCAAATAGATAGTAGATTATAACTTTAGACTATTCTATTTTACAAATTACCTTTTTAAGGAAATATATATGAAGTTGTTTTTTATATAGTATTGAACTAGATGTAGGTTGATAATTATTATATTTTAAAAAGGATCAATATAGTAATGTAGTTCAAAATTTTAGTTATGCAGTAATTTTTTAAAAACTTTAGCTTTATGAAATTATAAAAAGCTAATCCCTGATGTAAGCAAATAATAATTTATCTTGTATAGTTTAATTAAGTCTACAAAAATAAAGAAAGGTATACTAAAAGAATAATGAATAAAATTACTATTTAAACGTTTTATTGAGATGTCAATGTATGTTCTTATCAGACAAATGATAGTAAACCTGATTGTATAAGGTATCTTTTTCTTATAAAATAAGAATATAATTTTGCATTGTCAAGTAAAAAGTGTAGTCAAAAGCTATATAATATACCAGTTGGTATTGCAAGCGCTAAGCTTTAAATGATGTGCACAATTTAGAAAAGTAGATTATATTTATAAATACAAGTTTTTTAATGTGCTACCTTTTATATATGAAAACATAAAAGGCTACAATATCAGGTGAGATTACAAAAATTATTACTTGAGATAAAATTTAGTTTTAATAATTGTTTCTTATTTAAGTGTACTAAGGCACTTCAATAAGAATTCTCACAAAGTTTGATCTGCAGTTTATTAGCTGATGAAAGTATCAATTCATATTTAAGCCATATAGGATATAAAACTAAGCATCATTTTTTGTAGACACTTACCAAATCAAAGAGGCCAATCATCTGTCTAAACTACTAATCAGGATTCTTTGCTCTCTCTAAAACTGTCCATTTTTATCTATGATTATAATATCCTTGAGAATCTATAAAAACATGCGTTGTAAATGGTATGACCAACCATCATGTTGTAATTTTATTTAAGTTTAAACTTAGCTAATACTTAGATCCAGGATTTTATTTTATATTAGTAATTGTTAGGAAACGCATCCCAGGTTTTATATGGAGAGGATCTCTTACCATTGTACCCTTGATTAAATCCTTAAATCCCCACTGACGCAATTCTCATTCCAATATATTATTGACCACCAGCGCTGTGGATTCAGTCAGTTAAACGCCTCACATTTTAGAACAGCATCAATATGCTTTTTACCCTACATTGGCTTAAAATACCAGTAATAGGGTATACTATAATCACTATGGCCAGCTGCCAGTAATTAAAGTACCTTTGGTGAAAATTGATTACTTTGGTGTATCAATCTAATTTAAAATACCCTTTTATCATACCCATTTGCTTCTCTGGAATAATTAGAAGATTCTACCGGTAATATACCAATCTTAATTGCTGCTTAGTAATCACAAAACACAATAATGAAAATTCTGGTAGAGAGATGATATCTGAATGAGCTCAACATTTGGAAAGGGGTCTTTTTACCTTAGTATATGGTTTTGATCTACTAGTAAGTTTGAGAGCAAGTCTAGGAACAACCAGCAGTACCAGATACTATGGGAGATTCCTCTTGTTGACCAATAAAAACCCTATTTCTTACGTTAAGGTTTTTAATGGTTGGTTTTAACCAGATTACTGTCTTCAAACAGTGTCTGGTATTGTTGTTTGTGCAAACAAAGTTAAGTGGAAATTGATGCCTAAGCACCTTTTTTCAACAGTGGTGCTCACTACAGGGTGTCAGGGTAAATCCTGACAGAGGAATTCCTGAGATTTCATATACAATTCATCAGATCAAGAGGATTTGTGCTAAAATTAGATTGATTATTTGCATATCAAATCATATTTGTAATGAGTTTCATTCAATTAATTGATTAAATTACCCTAATTGCAATGATATTGAGTTGATTGATTGTACCAAAATGAATTTACAATGAGACTGAGATGATTCCCACTGCTTTCAAAATCACATGCAAGGTGCAATCCTATAAGCTCATAAGAATTATAGTGCTCCATTCAAAAATCAATTAAGCTTAGGAAAGTCTAGGAAGTTAGATGGGATATAAAACTAGACTATTCAGATGGTTAGCCTTTGCGGTCAATAAAATATTATATGCTAAACCCTTTAAGTACACATTTTTATTATAACAGTTTCATATACCATATAGTGAACAAGCTATACAGTCTAACCAATTATTCCATAAAACCTATAACCATGGGTGCAGAAACACCTATACCTGTACAAATCCCTCTTCCATTACTTCCATATCCAAACATAGCTGGTGTATTGGCTTTAACAGGAATGGGAGTGGTTGAAGCAATCCTTCCTTCTTAAGGGCTAAACCACCCAATTTCCCTTGTCATTCTCTATATGGTATACATTGCCCCTTTGTTATACTGGACCATTAGCTCAGGGATAGCAAGTTCACAGCTTGCTATCACAAACTGGGATAAAGTAGTACCAGTCCCTGACACAGGGGGCTACAACTGCTACCCTGTATCAAACCAAATTTGTAATAAGGGGCTGAGTACAAATATTTCCTTGGCTACTCTAGCATGAGTTATGGTCTCTAACGTGAATGCTCCATTGGGCCAGCATAAATTTGGCCCACCTATTAGTTTTCATAACAAAGGGAAAGTTAGCCTTTTGGGATCAGGCTCAGATGAAGTATTACCTCAGAACTCTCATGCGTCTACTCTGAAGCTACTGTGAAGACCCTGAACTCCACCTTGACAGCTTTGAGAATAATGTGGGTGACCCTTGTAACTCTCATGTTGAGTCTGATGAAGGAATTCTCTAGTTGCAAACTTTAGTTCATTTACAAGATCAAAATATTATAAAAGTTAAAAACACTCCTCATCGCTGTTAACCAGAAGCTTGAACTGGTTGAAGTACAGGTTTTGGGTAGAACGCTAACATTTTATGAAAATAGTAATCAACTCCATCACAAGTTTACGTCTTACTGTGGTGAATCGCCATCTAATTCTATATTGCTAAATATTATGGCGGATAATTAGGCACCTGTTGAGCCTACTACCACAACTATGCCAGTGATATAAGGTTGTTTAACAATTGCTCCTTTAGCGGCTGTCTCTGGAGGCCAATCCAATTTGTTGCGGACCACATGCACTTGTGCACTAAAGTACCTGAGCTATTTAATCTTATCAATATACCATAATTTGACAAGAGTGAAAATGTATATACCTTCACTGCTTTATTTGAATTAAGTATGAGTGGTGCCTCCAAGACAACTAAGATGGCTACATATATGCTTCCCTGGACTTAGTAAGTCAGATGTTGATAATGGCTAAATTATAGAAAATGGGAATGATGTAGCTTAATGATAAAGACCTTTTGTTACAAGATTTTGGCGGTGCAGGTTGTATGACAACGTGTAAACCATTGTTATTTAACTTTTCTTTTAATAAGGATGAGTCCCTAAAGCTTTTGCTGAATGGTTTTATTATGAGGCTCAAGTTTTATATGGAGTTAAAGTGCTTAATACTTTTGATGCTCAGATCACACTGCATCACGCCTGTGAGTACTATACAGCATTGTATTGGGTTTGACTCCCTGTTTTGAATGAAAAGTTCAATATCATTTATATGTAAGTTATCTTCATCGCTGCGCTGTCTCATTTTCAGCACCCAACCCCAGTTGTCAAGAGCTCTAAGACCCTGCAGATAAGGCCATGCGTTCAAAAATAGACTTAAGCCAGTCATGTGGCCTGCGTTCCCCAGGTTGTAACAGTTGAGACACTCCTCAACTGATATATTGCCTTAGTTTTTGGACTTAAGTTTAAGCCAGGTGATTTTGATATGGGGAAACGTTGTCCTGAACAGAATCAAGTTTCTAAATTTTCATCTCAAGATTTTGAGATGGATGAAATTCCATGTGAAACTTATGATTCTGTCCACATAAATTTTGACTCATCACCCAAAACCCCAGAAGCTAAAAGAATTAGTGAACAAGAGGTAGGTTGGCAAATCTAAATTTAAGGTAAGTTGAAGCGCATAGATAAAGAAGCCAAAGTGGGGGATTTCTTCAGTTTTTTCTTCTATGAATTTACATCTAAGAATTTAGGCATTTCTTATTATATATCTGATATTTAAACCATACTTTTAAAAGGCACCTACATATGGAGTTGGAGAGCTCTTTTATTCAGGCAATTGCCTCACTCTACACTCTCACACTATGCCAGAGTTTGTTACTTGGCACCAGTATTTTTGCAACTTTTATCTGTGGGTTTGTTGATAGGTTTGGACAAAACGCACAAATCCAAAGGTGGATCTCTGGGTTGATATCTCTACTTTGGTCAATAACTTAGGTGTTCTACCCAATTCATTTGTGTCATACTGACATGATCCCGTGCATTACACAGGCCTGATATTGCACAGTTTACTTGTTATCTGTGTAAAAACCTGGGGCACTACTCCAATAATTGCCCTTGATTTTTTTTAAAACTCAAGGTTCACTCCGTGAATACTGGTAAGAAAGGAGAGTTGGGAAAAGAGCGGGTGGAGTAGAAACAGGATTTGTTTAGTTCCGCCACTTCTAAAAGAATCACATGTAAGCCCAGATCTCCAGAACCTCAATCCCTTAAGCTTTTATCCCAAGAGGACGCTCCGCCTTCCTGTTACCCTAAGTGATTATGGATGAGGTGGTGGCGATTACCGCCAATTCTATAAGCAAACACAACAATGAAGTAGCGCCAGGAGTAGTTGTGAAGTTGTTCATCAGTTGGAATAGCATGAGCTCCCTGTCACCTTTGGGAATATTTTTAAGCTTGACAACGTCCAGGTGGCCATACCTCCTGGTACTTTGGAAGAGATAAACCCACATTTGTGCTCTGACCTACATTTATTAAGGGCAAGCAGATGCTCTTGATGTTTGCACAGTCAGTGTAGCTGATGCAAATGCAGCTGAGTGCACCTACATAGATATTACTGCTATAAGCTCGGAGTAATAGCTATTGTGGACAGCGGGTTTTTAATTAACTTAGTATATACCAAAGCGGTGAAGAAACTGGTCCTAGAACCAGATATTGACCATTGCAAAATTTATGGCAATACCATATCCCAAGTGATCACTTCATTAGGTGCATATTTTGTGCTGCCGTTGAGGTTCAGTTCATTAGTTCTACACACTCCAGATATAGTCTTATTAAGTCAAGGTTACAATTTCCTTGTTGGAACCTATTTTATAGGAATATATGGAGTTAAAACTGATTTTAAAGAAATCACTTTGGACATCCTAAGACAATATCTTTCCACTATTCTTCAATTAGAATCCTGAGGAATCTGCGTCTACCAAGCAAAAGGTGGTCAACCTCGCTTATAAAAATGGAATAGTACCATTGGGATATCAACAGCTTTGTGGCTGCACTCAACAGTTACTTAATCAGATTTTTGGGAACTAAGGGCATTCCAATGAGGGCTAATTGTAACTTAACTATTCTGGCGGGCTACCAAATAATAATGGGGACAGAAATTATATTAGAGATTCCTCAAGGGTTATATGGGGAAATATTTGCGCCATTCTGGCGTTTAATATTAACCTGTTGTTGCAACAAGAATTATCCTCTCTGACCATGGCAAGATTGAGATAGTACTCGCTAATTCATTACCACACACTGTTCAAAAAAGTGACATCAAATCGTTGCTTTTGTCCATGTACACCAAGTGGAAAAAAGTAGAGAACATTCAGAACTTTGGTACTTTTTAAGGGATCTGGGCCTGACCGATAATAACAATCCCTTGGTTTTCTCTTTGGTACTATGAGAAAACTTATCTGGGATAACTGAGGAAGAGAAAGATTAAGTTTTAGCTCTTTTGATAAGTATAGCGTTATTTTCACAAAAAACGATTTTGATTTTTGATGGACCAATGATGTATTACACCAGATCAACACTGGCGACCATACTCCCAATTTGCCTTTGTCCCATTTGGCGTTTCAAGGTGGCGGATGAGGTTGTTAACGTTGAAATTAACCAACAAGTTCAACATGGGGTGTTGGTACCCTCCAAGAGTCACTGGGCCTCTCCAGTGTTGTTCATTAAAAAGAAGGACAGTTCTAACTTTGTGGTAAAAGACTAATTAATGTTCAACAATATTACCAAAAAGGATTCATATACTTTACCACGGATTGATGATGCGCTGGACTGCTTGGATAGCGCTCAATATTTCTTAGCCATGAATTTGATTTCAAGCTACTGGAAGAATAAGCAGTATTCAGAAGAACAAGAAAAGTGTGCAATGATAATGGCTCAGGGTCTGTATCAACCCATTCAGATGCCATAGGGGATGTGCAATGCCCCTGTAACCTTCTAATGTGATATGGATAGAATATTGAGAAGTTTAAAGATCTTGTGTGTTCTGGTTTATCTAGATGATATGCATGTTTTTATAGAACGTTCAACAAACATTAAAGCACTTAAAAGAAGTGTTCAACCAGCATTCTAAAGTTGATCTTTAATTAAGCTGTGTAAGTGCAACTTCTTCCAAGAGAAACTTGAATACTTGGGGTTTGTCATTAATAACATGGCTTATGGCCCCAGCCGGCAAAGATAGATGCTATCCAACGCATGGCCCAACTAGTTAGTAAGCGGGACATAAAAGTGTTCCTAGGAAGCTCAGATACTACCATAAGTTTGTAAAAACTTCAGTAATATAGATGAGCCTTTTACTTCACCTTCTTAAAATTGGCTTGCATTTTAAGTGAACAAAGGCCTGTCAGCTGGCTTTTGACAACCTCAGACTGTACTGGCACAAGCGCCAATACTTATGTACCCCAACTTTGATAAGCCATTTATCATTTAGATAGATGCATACCTTTCCACCATAGGGCGGTGTTATCTCATTTAGATTCAGAAGTGGTTGAACACCATGTAGCATATTGCAGTCAAACGTTGGTATACATTAATGAAACTATACAGTTACAAAAAAAGAATTCTTAGCTGTCATTTATGCTTGTAAGAAATTCTGGGTTTATATCCAATTCATAAATTTCACTGTGGCAACAGATCCTAATTCATTGCGTTGGTTACTAAACCTAAAAGAGCCATAAGGACGGTTGGCCTAGTGGGTTTGAAATTACAAGCATACGATTTCAAGATTTAACACTATCCAGGTGTAGCATCAGAACATGTATGGACTCTTCTGACTCCCTACAGAAGCCTTACTGGATGATAAGACTAATGATTTTTGCTAAAATAGTAGGACAGTAATATGATAATGAACCTGAAGAGGTCACTGTAAGTTGGACAATCTGAGAAAGAATACTTTTATCCAGAACCGAAAATCATTTATAAAATTATAAATGAGCAAGCTGTCATATTTCGTTGACCCACTGAGTGGACTGACTTAATCATCATGGCTCACAAGGCGATGGGAATGGCCAGTTAAAGAAAAATCTTGAACAGTTGAAAACACAATACTATTAAGAGATAAATGTCTTTTGATATTCATGAGACACTCAGCTGTTGTAGAGTGTCAAGCAGAAGCGCCTTATTGAAAGGCTACATCATATCAACTAATTAAATCAATTTTTCTTAGCACACCGTCTCCATTGATGTGATGGGGCCCTTAGCCAACACCTGAGGCCAATTTAATTACAACATCATGGCCATTGATCATCTCACAAAATGGGTGTAAACCAAGCACTTCAGGACTTGGGCGCGGTGACCACTGCTAAGTTTTTTTTGAAAAACATAGTATATCAACATGATTGCCCACAGTTCATTCTAATGGACAATGAGACTAATTTTACGTCCCAAATAAGCACTAAGCTTAATGAGTTGATAGTATAAGAGGTGTACTGTCTATTCTCTATCACCCTGAGACTAATGGCACTATTGAAAGAGGGAAAGCTACCTTGATGGGTATTTTATATAAGTGGTTACTGGAAAAGCGTCCATCTGAAACCTCTTTTTGGCATCTGCAGTGTTTGCCTATAATATTATTTATTACTCGGCCATGGGCATTCTCCCTTTGAGTTATTACAAGAGAAACCTTCCGCTTTGCCTCTTTTTTATATTCCTGTGTTAAGGAAGAGATCATGAGATCCAGACAATATCTTGAAAACTCATTTAAACCTTAATTCATTTATAAAGCCACGCCTACTCTAATGCACTGGCATGAAAAGTAAAGGCTAGGATCCACAATAATGAGGATCACTGGACTTTACCTACTTTTGGTGTATAGAATTAGTCTGGTATTATGATAATCATAAACTTGGAAGGATTAGCAAGCTATAGCACATTTGGAAAGACCCTCTGAGACTATAGAAAAGATATCCACCGATGCCTACACTCTTAATGATCATACTAAGAGTCATCTTATCACCGTGTAATTGCTAGGTTTCTTAAACTTTATCATCAGCCTTCCAGCATATGGCCATTAGCACTTTATAACTTTTGGGACCCCCGCTCATCTTTGCTACTTAGCGTTTGGTCAAGTGGGAGATAATGTTGTAAATGGTCTGACCAACCATCAGTTTATAGTTATATTTATTTTATACCTAGCTAAGCTTTAGATCTAGATTTTGATTTCATCTTAGTAATTTGGTAGGGCACTCGGCCTAGGTTTTATACAGAGAGGATACCTAACCATTGTTCTCCTGATTAAATCCTTAAATATCCACTGACACAATTCTCGTTCCCTTATATTATTGACTACCAGCGCCATGGCTTCAAACAGTTAATCTCCTCACATATCAAATCAGCATCAATATGCTTTTTACCCCAATTTGGCTTAAAATTTTGATAATAGGGTCTATTATAATTACTATGGCCAGCTGCCAGTAATTAAAGTACATTTGGTTGAATTTGGTTACTTTAATGTATCAAAATTATGTCAAAATACTTTCCAATAATATTCACTTGCTTTCCCTGCATAACTGAAATATTCCGCCGGTATCATACCAATCTTAATGTCTGCTTAGTAACCATGAAATACATAATGAGAACTCTGGTAGAGAGATGATATATGAGTGAGCTTACCATTTGGAAGTGGTCTATTTGCCTTAGTAGATAGTTTTGATCTACTAGTAAGTTTAAAGAAAGTTTAGGAACAACTGGCAGTACCAGATTCTATGGAAAATTCCACTTGTTATATAAATATAAACCCTATTTATGTCGTTAAGGGTTTTAGTATTTATTTTTACTAATATTACTGTTTTCAAACAGTGTCTGGTATTGTTTTTGCGTGAACCTAGTTAAGTGAAATAAACACCTGAGTGTTAGTTTCAACAACAAGTTTTTCAAGCTGTTAGATCTTTTTTGAAGCAATCAGCTTTAGTTTTTACTCTTAAATCTAATTATATCTTCATTTTAAGTTATTTTGGGGACATCAGTTACTATTTTTTTATTTAACCGAGGCAAGCCAACCAGGGGACGGGCATTACTGAGTATGTATGGAAAACAAAGATAGATAAAAATGGGCGCCCCGGGGTACTCAAGTTACCCCTGTTGCCAGCGGGACTGCTAGGTATGGGGGGGGTTGGTGCGCTACTCTGAGGGGGTTTCCCCCACTATGGAGCAGGTGTGAAGGAAGAGGTCAGTGCGGAGGAACCAAAATGGGAACCACAATTCTATGAGCGCCTGTTGCTTGCCCTCATATATCCATAGATCCAGGCTTGGAAGTGCTCCAATAAGTGGACGTGGAAACAGTTGATAACCCCATGGATGGTTGGGACCATGCCTTTGAACGCATCTAAGGCAATGGTGTGGATTGTCCACATTGCAATGGGTATCATTAGGGAGCGGAGGGTAGATGGGATTGATGACTCAATCTGGAGCGCGAGGAGGCTCTTTGATATAGATAATTTCTGCTCGTTTTGGAGCTTAAGCAGGCGCGCGACTTCCTGCCATATGGCTTTGGTTGGGGGGCATGTTTCTAGGCGTTGATGTAGGGAGCTCTCCCCTCCACATACTTCGCAGGTTGCGTGGAGGGAATAGGAGTGGTCCGCCATCCTATAGGTCCTTCTCAGACAGCGCCAGGCGTTGGCTCTTACCCTTGGCTGTAGGAGTGGGTGGTGCGTCATTATTCACACTGTCTTCTGTGTGATTAAGTTGTAGGGGATGTCCAACGCATCTAGGTATTTTATTATAGCAATGGTTGGGATCTTAGCAAGCATGTCTCTCTGGGGGTGGTTTTCTGGAATTCTCGTTTTGAAGTGGGGGCTGGGTCATCCCTCCATGCACAGTGCCAGTGTTCTCTATGGTCCATCCTATGCGGCAGATGGTTCAGAGAATGCATTTGAAGTGAGGGGGGGTTCCATGCGGGCCCATTGTGTTAGGGTGTTGTCATGGAAATGGCAGAAGTTTAGACTGACCTGCCAGTTGGGATGTGTGAGCACCCAAAAAGCAAGCCAGAATGCTAGAGGCATTACTGACCAAACGACTTGATATGAAGCCAGGAAATGTGAAACCACGAAGTGGTGGTGCAACAACAAGGTGAGGAGGATCCCAACGACGAACCACACTGAACCCATTCCCAACCCAGTGGGTCTAGCTGCAGGGGGTGGAATTACTGTGATAGTTTCGACGAGATCCTTGTCATATGAGGCCATCTCAATGGGGGTGGCAAGGAGATGGACTCTTT